>JAULLG010034756.1:0-14408 GCA_035668355.1 Sarracenia leucophylla
GTATAATGGATATGACCTTATTACAAGAAAGAATATTTGTAGGGAAGCTGCAAATGCTCACTTACATACATATACATGCACATGCCCACTCAATCCAACCTCAGTATCTGCCTGGGATGATTCTAGTTTCCCATCTCATGAACTGTGATCAGTATTGGAAATCAATCAGGATATTGGAAAGGAAACCAATTAGGATATTGGATATTGATTAGGATTGATATTTGATTTTGATTTGATTGTTATTTGATTGTGATTTGAGTCCTTTCTTGTAATTCATTTTTATCAACATAAATAGATGGTTCAACTTTTTTTTTAAGGCAAACCCAATAATTTCAGAATTTTTTTTGGTATCGGAACCAATCCAAATTCTGAAAAGAAAAAAAAAGAGCAGCTTCCAACCTTTCATCGCAGCAAAAGAAAAAATAAAAATAAAAACCCTAGTCTGGCGCCACCACCGTAACCGACCACAGCCAATTACAGCTTCCAAAGCCTCAATCAACGGATCTAGCTGCTAAGGAAATGAAAATAAAATAATTTACAATATCAGTAAAAAAGAAAAAAAAATAAACCAACCTTAATCTACGAGAGTAAGTGCAAGCAAAATCTTAAATGGATTACCACATATCCTTTAATGATAGAAAAATGCGTTCAAGAGAAAAATCCAAACGATGGACTTTTTGTGTCCACAAATCTGCAACCAAAAAAAGTGTCACAAGAACCTGATCAAACACCTACAAAACGCATTGACATATGAGTCATGCATCACATGCAAAGTGCTATAAGCACTAGAGAGAGATACAAATCTTCCACCAATTTACTATGTTATCTGGCCGCGGGGGGGTTTAATACAGCCTTGGGAGCTCATAAAAGGTTTAGCCAAATAGAAGAATGACAAAATTAGAAGCAAATGAAAAGTAATTCTGAAACCATATACATTTCAAATAAGTCCGTATTAGGATCTCACTTAGCCTTTGTTTATTTATTTATCAGGATTTCACTTAAGCTCTAATCACTAAATTATGTACACAGACTGCTTTTACTACGGAAAGGAAATTAAGGTGTCATGTTTTCATAATGGAGAATTACCCTTGCTTGAGAAACTCCCGACAATAAATTATCCAAATTTAACTCTTACATTACATTCTTTAATAAATCTATTGACTAACTATAGGGATGAAACAGAGTGTGTTACTAAGAAAATCCAAATAAAAGTACAAATATATACCCAATAAAAGAATCCTATAAGGTGGAAAAGGAGAAAAAGGAAAACAATCCGTCAAAAAATACCATTAAAACTTGGTCAACAGTCAAATCTTTATCCTATGGAATTCATTTTTTCACTCGATTCCGGAATATTTATAACTAGTGTTTTGGTAATGTAAATTAATGAAAACACTTAATAGGCTATTGAAAATAGTTATGAAAAGCCTACTGTATTGTTGAATCAATAAAAGTAATGAAAATCCTACTATAGACAAGTAAACAACGAACATTGAAATGTAAAATAAAAACCAATTTGTCAAATGAAAAAAGTTTTCAGTGTAGAATTGAAAATAGTGTACTATGAAAACAGGTTTTCATTGTACTTAACCAATAATGAAAATTTGTTTGCAAACAACCCAGTTTACAATGAAAACATGTTTTAACAGTGGTGGGGCATAAATACCTGTTATGTTGTAGCAAACTACCCAGTTTACAATGAAAATAGGTTTTCGTTGTTATGTAAAAATCCTTATAACCAGTGTTTGGTAATGCAAATTCATGAAAACACTTAATAGGCTATTGAAAAAAGTTGTGAAAAGCCAACTGTATTGTGCAATCAATAAAAGTAATGAAAAGCCTACTGCAAACAAGTGAAAAATAAATATTGTAATGTAAAATAAAAACCAATTTGTCAAATGAAAAAAAGTTTTCAGTGTAGAATTGAAAACAGTATGCTATGTAAATAGGTTTTCATTGTACTTAACCAATAATGAAAATCTGTTTGCAAAGGACCCAATTTACAATGAAAACACCTTTTCACAGTGGTGAGGCATGAAAACATGTTTAGTTGTAGCACACAACTCAGTATACAATGAAAACAGGTTTTCGTTGTCATGTAAAAATCCCTATAAACAGGTTTTCATTGTATTGAACCTAGTTTTCATTGTAAACAGTTTTCGTTGTAATGTAAAAATCATTTATAACTAGTGTGTTGGTAAACAGGTTTTCATTGTATTGCACCCAGTTTTCATTGTACACCCTGTTTTTAGTGCAATCAATAAAAGTAATGAAAAGCCTAATGTAGAAAAGTAAAAAATGAACATTGTAATGTAAAATAAAAACCAATTTGTCACATGAAAAAAGTTTTCAGTGTAGAAATTGAAAACAATGTACTATGAAAACAGGTTTTCATTGTACTTAACCAATAATGAAAATCTGTTTGCAAACAACCTAGTTTATAATGAAAACAGGTTTTCACAGTGGTGGGATATAAAAACATGTTTTGTTGTAGCAAACAACCCAGTTTACAATGAAATCAGGTTTTCGTTGTCATGTAAAAATCACTATAAATAGGTTTTCATTGTATTGAACCCAATTTTCATTGTAAACAGGTTTTCATTGTTATGTAAAAATCATTTATAACTAGTGTGTTGGTAAACAAGTTTTCACTGTATTGCACCCAGTTTTCATTGTACACCCTATTTTTAATACAATCAATAAAAGTAATGAAAAACCAAATGTAGACAAGTGAAAAATGAACATTGTAATGTAAAATAAAAACCAATTTGTCAAATGAAGAAGTTTTCAGTGTAGAAATGAAAACAGTGTACTATGAAAATAGGTTTTCATTGTACTTAACCAAATAATGACAATCTATTTGCAAACAACCCAGTTTATAATGAAAATAGGTTTTCATAGTGGTAGGGCATGAAAACATATTTTGTTGTAGCAAACAACCCAGTTTACAATGAAATCAGGTTTTCATTGTCATGTAAAAATCCCTATAAATAGGTTTTCATTGTATTGAACCCAGTTTTCATTGTAAACAGGTTTTTGTTGTTATGTAAAAATCATTTATAACTAGTGTGTTGGTAACAGGTTTTCATTGTATTGCACCCATTTTTCATTGTACACCCTGTTTTTCGTGCAAAATGATGAAAACACTTAATAGGCGATTGAAAACATCACCTAAACCACTGCAAACTACTATAAAAACAAGGTTCCATTGTACTGATCAAACAATGAAAAGTTGTTCGCAATGAAAAATAACCCAGTTTACAGTGAAATCAACTTTTCATTGTAATATTCAAATCGGTGAACAACGAAAAGCTATTCACAATGAAAAATAACCTAGTTTACAATGAAATAAACTTTTCATTGTAATATACAAATCAGTAAACCTAGTGTTTTTAGTGAGAAACGATTATTACATCGTAATGTAATGAAAAACTTATTCGTATGAGTTTTAGTACACCAACCATGTTTTGATAGTCGATTATTGCAGTTTAGATTAGGTTTTGCAAATGCTATGATAATGTAATCGAAATGCGATCAATAAACTTCATTTTGAGGAATGTAAAATCTACAGGTTCGTGTTTCGAACAGGAATGCACCTTTGATCCTCGTTTTTGTCGAATATTCTCCTCCGTAATCCAATGTGATTTTCACCAAAAATAGCGAATAGTTGGCAGCGTGATTTGAGGGATTGCTTGTTACGCGATTCCGAGTTCTTCATCTGGTTTTTGCATGCACGAAAGGGCAAAATAGGTATAAGACAATGAAATAGGGCTTGCGGTTAAATGTGTCTTGGTTTGGTGCCTTGTGGGAAATGGGTCGGGAACCTAGGGCCCGTGAAAAAATTACTCATTTTTTAGCACGATTCCACCGGGGCTGGTGGGGTAAGGCTGATGGAGGCGAATGAATTTTTCATTGATCATAAATTATATTTTAGGGATAATTTTGCTATAAAAATATTATAAAAGAGTTATTGGAACATAATCTTTAATTGAAACTTATTGGAAACAAGTATTCTAAAATACACATAGCTTAGCTTAAATTGTTTTGTCCCTTAATTCCCAAGAGTGAGGTTTGTAATTCGAGTTGATGGAGCAACATCATCAATCATTTCTTGAAATAAAATGTAAAGTAAATAATAGAAATAAAGAAAAATTAATTTGATAAAAAAACAAACAAATAAATGTATATTTCTAATATTCTTGAATCACAATTTGAAAACGAAACGTCATTTATTAATTAAGTTCAATTTTGATTTCTTCATTCGATTCGGATTTTTAAACTCTTGAAAACATTTAAAACGATTTAAGTTCTTGATATGGAAGTACTCCAGCCATGGGCTTACCCCAAACCCATCCAAACCGAAACACGACCCACCTAGTGGCCGGCAACACCAATGACCATCGGGTCAGCCAGCCGATCGTATCACGGGCCGACCAACCGTTCAGCCGAGTGAACTAACCTGCGACTCAATCTCGGCAGAGGCCTCCCGACCTGACCAACTCGTCTGCTCTACCAACCAGAGCGCAGATCTCCAGCCCCGACCGATCAAACTCATAAGATCCCTCCTGGAATCTGACCACCTCGGCTCAGGGCCCGACCTAAGAGACGTCGGCCTCACACGCACATGCGGTCTCCCCAACGGCTGTTATATATACACCCCTGACAGGAGTTCAAGGCAAGCACCGAATCTTCTATATAGCTGGAAAACAGATACCCTAACTGATAATCACGTGGTCCCTCAGGACGCGTGTCGACCCACTGGTAACCTATATATATATACCACTGATAAACCAGGTGAACGGTAAGCTCTCATTCTAACCCTAATCGCTACTGCATTACATTCTTCTTCAAGTTCTTCTCCTCCATATCGACTGTATTCTGACTTGACAGTCGGAGAGGGCACGCCGGAGACCCCTTCGGCCCTTTGTCTAATGTTTGCTCGTGTTCCTTAGCTCCATCGAAGCTTGGGGCGGGCCACGCCGGATTCTGAGGCTATCAATTGGCGCCGTTTGTGGGAACGGTTCTAATAAATTTATTGATACAATCGAGTCGCTGGCTGGACTGTACCATCTCCATGGCTAACTCCAACCGCCCGTCGACTGGAAAACGAACCATGGAAGAACTTGCGCCCCAACCACGTAATAACCCCGCCATTATCTTTACTGAACAAGAGAAACCCTCTGCTCAACAGCCTCACGACAACCCTCTCGCCATCACTCTCCGTATCGGTGATTGCGTTGTACGGAGGATCCTCATCGATTCAGGAAGTTCCAACAACATACTTTTTGCCTAAGCCTTTAACTAGATGCGCATAGACAGAAGCAGGCTCGAGCCCGCAATATTTCCCCTCATGGGACTCGCTGGAGAGAAGATTTCTCCCATGGGATCTATCCGTTTGTGGATGGTTATTGGAGACGAGGAGACGTCTGTCACGACAATAACTTATCTGATCGTAAACTCCCCCTCGACGTTCAACGGCATTATGGGAAGGGAGGCCCTTAACCAGTTTCAGGCAGTTTTCTTCACTCGCCACCTGATGATGAAGTTCCCCACCCGAGGAGGAACGGGATACGCAAGAGCTAAGGAGCAACCTACTCACAAATGCTGCGCCGCCTCCACGTCATAACCCTCCCCTCACGGGCCTTTGGCCATTGAGGACTTGGAGTCGAGCGACGACAGGGAGCAGGAACGACCTCAGCCCGCGGAGGACTTGGAAGAGATTCAGGTCGACAGCCAGAACCAGGCTAGAATTGTCCGGCTTGGGGCTCAACTCGACGAAAGCCTGAAGGGACCCCTCACGGAGTTCCTATGAAACCACCGATATGTTTTCGCTTGGAGCAGCTCGGACATGCCTGGTATTTTGCCTAGTGTCGTGGTCCGTCATTGGAATGTCGATCCTAACGCAAGGCCAGTCAAATAATGACACCGCGTGTTCGTACAGTAGCTACAGGAGCCATTATCGAAGAAACCAACAAACTCCGAGCCGCGGGGTTCGTCTGGGAGGTGAACTACCCAGACTAGCTAGCTAACGTCGTCATGGTTAGGAAGCCAAACGGGAAATGGAGAATGTGCATAGACTTCACGGACCTAAATAAGGCCTATCCGAAGGATAGTTATCCCCTCCCCAAAATCGATCTGCTAGTGGACTCCACAGCCTCCATGAGATGCTTAGCTTTATGGACGCCTTCTACGGGTACAACCAAATCGTCATGCACTTTCCCGATCAGGAGAAAACCTCGTTCATCACTCAACGGGGGATTTACGTCTACTGGGTTATGCTCTTCAAGCTAAATAACGTCGGGGCCACCTACCAGCGCATGGTCAACCAGATGTTGAGAAACAGATCGGTCGGAATATGAAGGTCTACATTGACGACATGCTGGTTAAAAGCAAGACCGCTGGCAAACATCTAATTGACCTGGGTGAGGTCTTTCAAGTCCTTGACCAATATCAGATGAAGATTAATCCCGCAAAGTGTGCATTTGGGGTGTTGTTCGGAAAATTTCTGGGTTTTCTCGTCAGTCGGAGAGGAATCGAGGCTAACCCCGATAAGATCAAAGCCATCATTGACATGCAACCACCGACGAAGACTAAAGAAGTACATCGGTTGACTGGTAGGGTGGTAGCCCTCAATCGTTTTGTATCTCGAGCGATAGATAAATGCCTCCCCTTCTTCAAGATGCTGAAAAAGGCCTTCGTATGGACGGACGAATGCAATCAGGCGTTTGCCACGATAAAAGCCTATCTGGTTAACCCTCCTTTGTTGGCTACCCCGGTCGAGGGTGAGCCGCTCTACCTCTATCTGGCGGTGTCGGCTGTCGCCATCAGCATCGCATTAATCAAGGAAGAAGCAAGACAGTAGAAGCCGGTATTCTACATCAGCAAAGTCCTCATCCCGGCCGAGACCCGCTACCCTCATTTGGAGCAATTAGCTTTGGCATTGATCGTCGCATCCTGGAGGGTGTGCCCCTACTTCCAGGCTCATAGCATCGTGGTGCTCACCGACCAACCCCTCAGAAAGGTCCTTCAAAAACCCGAGCTGTCGGGGCGGCTAATCCAGTGGTCGATTGAGCTCAACCAGTTCGACATAGAGTTTAGGCCTCGGTCTACAATCAAGGGATAGGTGGTAGCCGATTTTCTCACGGAAATGGATTCGCCCGATCAATCTGCCGATCCAACAGATCAGGCACCAGTCGAGAAGGACCCCTATGAACCCACGACGTCGGAAGTCAACCCTCAAGAGAAAAGTGCCGAGCAGAGCGACTTCGACAAATCCAAGCTGTGGCTAGTTTAGATCAACAATTCTTCAAGGAAGAAGGTCGGAGAGGCGGGAGTCATCCTCACCTCCCCCCATGGGGACCCTCTGAAGCACGCCATCTGCCTGGATTTCCCAGTAACTAATAATGAGGTGGAGTACAAAGCCCTCATCCAGGCATTGCAGCTGGTACGAGCGCGCGGCGCGACCCAAATTGTGGTTAACACCGATTCGCAGCTGGTCGCCCAACAAATTAAAGGGCAATGTGAGATTAAAAATAATACCCTGAAGGCATATCGATCTGCGGCAACCGAGATGCTCTCGAGGTTCGAAATAACTGAGATAAATCGGGTCCCCCGATTAGAGAACTTCGATACTGATCAGCTAGCTCAGCATGCCTTCAACGGCTCAGATTCCCACTCACAAGACATCCTTTTTCATATCGCCACCCAAAAAGCAATCGACCAGTGTGTGGAGGCCCTCCCAATCGATACTTCTGTAGGCTTTACATGGGCTCTCCCATCATCGACTTCTTCCGAACGAGAAATCTCCCTCAGGATGAAAAGGAGGCCCGAAAGCTCCGACTTAGTGCCACCAAGTACCTGCTGATTGGCGACATCCTCTACTGGAAAGGAATGTCGACCCCTTACTTCCGATGCCTGAAAGAATGGGAGGCCCAATATGTCCTGAGCAAAATCCACGAGGGAATTTGCGGGAACCACTTGGGACATAGGGCGCTGGCCGGGAAGGCGGCAAGAGCTGGCTATTATTGGCCCACCATGACCCCGACGGAGCTAACGACCTTCACGACCCCCTGGCCTTTTGCACAATGGGGACTGGACATAGTGGGCCCCCTTCCTACGGCCAAGGGATTAGTCAAATTCTTGTTTGTCAGAATCGACTATTTCTCTAAGTGGGTAGAAGCCCAACCCATAGCCAAAATCACGGAGCAGAACACCACTCAATTTCTTTGGAAGATGATAGTCTACAGGTTTGGCATCCCGAGGGTCATTGTGACTGACAATGACAGGCAATTCGACAATAAGAAATTCAAGGAATATTGTGCTCATCTGGGCATCGAGCTCCACTTCGCGTCTCCCGCTCATCCACAATCCAACGAGCAGGTGGAGGTAACCAATCGAAGCCTTCTGAAAATCATCAAAACTAAGCTTGAGCAAGCCAAAGGGTTATGGGCGGAAGAACTCCCCAGTGTACTATAGGCTTACAGAATGACGATGAGAACCCCCATGGGGGCCACCCCTTACTTGCTGACCTACGAACATGAGGTGGTCTTACCCGTGGAAATTGGGCTACCAAGCGCCCGGACAACCATGTACGACCCCCTCTAAAATGAATAGGAGCTCTTCCTGAACTTAGACCTGATCGAAGAAGAGTGAGAGCTGGCCGCCATGAGGACCGCCGCCTACCAGAGCCGTATGAGGAAGAGTTACAATGCTCGTGTCAAGGAACGCTCGTTCCCAGTGGGAGACCTAGTGTTGCGCAGAGTAATGCTAGCTACCAAGAATCCATCAGAAGGGAAGCTGGGACCTACTTGGGAAGGCCCCTACGTGGTAACCGCTCTAGCCAGGAAGGGAGCCTACAGACTCTAAGATATGGAGGGCAGAGATTTGGGACATCCATGGAACGCGTAACATCTCCGGAAATACTATCCTTAAAAGAGAAGGTACACCTTCGGCAACACCATCCGGTATCTTTGTACATTCTAGTCATATACATATATGAAAATGATTGATCTATGATTACACGATCTACAATAAGTTTGGAACTGTATACATCGACACGACACGACTGACTTGTAACAGGATAAGAAATCGAAGAAGACAAAGAACGGCCCATTGTGCCCCAAGATGACAGGGTAGAAGATAAGATCTCCGATGATCCGAACTCCGGTCCCAATGGCCCGGAGGCAAAGAAAAAGACCGGCCCATTGTGCCCCAAGATGGTAAGGTAGGAGATAAGATCTCCGATGACCCGGACTTCGGTCCCAATGGCCCGGAAACAAAGACCGACCTATTGTGCCCCAAGATGGTAGGGTAGGAGATAAGATCTCCGATGACCCAAACTCCGGTTCCAATAGCTCGGAGACAAAGACAAAGACCGGCCCATTGTGCACGAAGATGGGAGGGTAGGAGATAAGATCTCCGATGACCGGGACTACGGTCCCAATGGCCCGGAAACAAAAAAGAGACTACACGAAGTCCCAACAGCGGGAACCAAAAAGTTCACCTATCGCATTCGCCCGGACTATAGGCTCTAATAGCCATACCAAAGCAGCAATCCACATAGAGCATAACCTGCCGGGCAAGAAGATCTACTACCCAAAGATGAGCCATGGGGCCTAAAGGCAAAGTCGAAAAGACGTAAATCTGGGGACACGCCCCCTACCTATCGGTTAGGAACGATCGTACGAAAGTCAACATGCAAGGTAAGAGCCCAAGTATGCAGTGCATGAATAAAAGCGACATCCACAAGTGTATCCTACGACTTGGGGAATCAGAAGTTCTCAACACAAGCCACCTAAGCATACATAACATAAAGGACAACAATTCAAGAATGTATAGACTAAAACCCATGAGAGCAGTTCACTCCCAAAGTACAACAGATGAAAAACACAATGTTTGATGCAAAAAGTACAAGAAAAACAATGATAAGAGTTCACATAAGAGTCTCGGGGGGAGGAGAGGGAGGCGGAGAGTCAAGCCCCTTACTCCAGTAAGCCCGGCGGCAGAAAGGATCAGCATCAGCAGGACCAACTTCCTCGTCGCTGTCGAGATCAATAAGGACGCCCTTCCCTTTCTCCGCAGCAGAGGCCCTCCTCATCCGTTGAACGGAGCCGAAGTCCACATGAGGCCACTGGCCCTGGGTGATCTCCCTGAAAGCCTCAAAGCCCTCGTGCCAATTATCGGCCGCCCCTTATGCTGGAGGGCCTCCAACGCTTGTATACGATCCTTTTCCGCACCCAGTTCTCTCTACAGATCCTCTATCTCTCCAAATTATCGTCGGAGATCCCTCCTCAGCTGGCGTTCCTTGGAATGTAACCGCGACAATCTCTAGGTAATCTCATGGCCAAGGGCGACAGCATATAACACCGATCATAGACAATACCGCAAATGGATGAAGGGTAGTTTGAACCAGTAACACAACGAAAGATTATGACTCTACAGACAAAATAAAAACAGTCGTCAAACTCACCCTACTGGAATCTCGCTAGAAATGACCAATCAACATCCCAGTGGAAAATTCGCGGAGAGCCTCGTTGTTCGCCTAAGTAAGGGCCCTCTCGATGAAATTGGCCCCACGTTCGGCCATCGCAAAGAAGGAAGTTCCTGGGCGAAAACCCCTGGCCTTCAGCCTTCCCAAGATTGAAGGCGCCGGAACATTGTTATTCACCGGCACCTCCGCCATAGCCGGAACGTCCTCGGTCTCTGGTGCCTCCCCGTCCATTATGGCCTCCGCAGCTTGCTGAAGACGGGCTATGTCTGCTGCGACATTCCCCGTAATACGCACCATAGACCGTCATCGCGGCAGCGTCTTCGACAACAGCCTTATGAGTGCGAGAGGCAATGCCACCTCCCACAAAACGACTATTGGATGCTTCGACATCCCCCCTTCCTCTCCCTCACCCTCTCCTTCTTCCACGCGCCTGCGCTTGTCCAGACGGCGGGTTCGACGGCCTCCGTGCCATAATTGCCTCCACGGAGATCAACAACAGTGAATAAAGGAAATAAGGAGACGGTAGAAGAGGAAATGACGAGAATATAGAGATGGAGCCATAAATATCACGGGGCACGTTCTTATATAACTGAAGCCGCCAATATCGAAACAGTGCAACTAATGGGAAGACGAAGCACCTCATGGCGTCAGACGCCTCGAAAAGACGCAACTCTTTATGCGCATTTATGAGAAGCGCAGTGACGAGGGGGTAGGGGGCTGGACCGTCACCAGCGAGGGTCCCCCTCGTCAGATGGGCCAATCAACCGGAAAGGAATAGCGAACCCCAGAATGGCCGTCCAGTCCTGAATCCCCCACCAGTTAAGAAGCAAGGAACAAAAAGAGATTCAAGTTACGCAACAATAACTGAAAACAAGTAGATTTAACCAACAAAGACATAAAGGAGCAACTGTTCATACATCCCTATCGCTTGGGGAGTCAAACGCTCCCAACACAGGCTCTACAAGTGCGGTAAGCATAACAAAACGACCGAAATTCGGTGATACATTAAAAAAAAAGGCCCAAAATCCAGAGTCAAGAAGAAGTCTAAGGGGATGCGGGAGGGGAAGGAGACAATGATCTGGGGGCCCGACTCGCCCAAAACTTGATGCGATGATGCAAGGAGCAGTCAGGTGGAGGAAATCCTTCATCATTGGAACTCGTATTGCCTCCCCGGCTCGAGTTGGCTGTAGTGCCTTTCCCTTCATGTCGTCGCTTCGACATCCTTTCCCGCTCGTACGACGCCTCCGCCGATGGATTGCTGGTCCCCACCTCGACGACAATAGATTCCCCTCGAGGCTTCACGCTTCCAAAATGCTGGAAGGGCCACCTTTCCCTGGCGATCTTCCGAAAGGTTTCAAAGCCTTCATTGCAAGCATCATTCACCCTGGCATCCTGCTCCGACCGCGCAGTACCCAACTCCCATCGCAAATCCTCCACTTCATCCGTCCGCCGTAGTAGCTTTTTCTGCTAGTTTTGTATTATAGCCTCGAATTGCTCCAGCCTGTGAGCAACCTGATACCCCGTAGAAGCGGCCTGCAAAAAGCACTCCAAAACGAAAATGATCAACCCAAGATCAATGAACAGTTAGTAAGCGCCCAAAGACATACATACCCGGGCCGACGCTTTAAAGAAGCAAGATCGGAGCTCATCAAGGGAAAACCCAGTCAACGTTAACTCATCCGCCATCGAGAGTCCCCTCTGTATAAAGTCAAGCACATTGTAGTCGTCACCGAAGACCAAGCAGCCCGGGAGATCCGCCTCCACCGTCGGTGCCTCTCCGGCATTCGGCTGAACCTGGGTGCTACCTTCGCCCACACGACACCGTAGGTCGCGGCCCCATGGGGACACAGCGGACGCTCTATGTCTCCTCATCGCAAATAACACAAAAGAAGCAAGGAACAGATTATCTTTTCAAAAGCGCCCAAGACATTTCTCTTCTCACCAAGGCAGCCATTTAAAACCCCAAAATAGAGGCTGCTATTTAAAACCCTAGCCTCTCGAGGCAATCATACTGCTGACAGATACGACGTTTCGAATACCTCACTGCCCCCACTATCGAAGCCACACGAGTCAGCCCCCGCCACGCTCCCCCCAGAAACCCGAAGATCTCAGAATCTCATACACCAGATAAAGACGCCAGCTGTCACTCGGCAAACCCATTTTAGGAGCACCCGCTCGGCAGATGCAAGGGACTATAGGTACAGATACTCCCTACGACCCCCTGCCTACGGCCAAGCGCCGTGGAGAGTAGGGGACTACTGATGCATACCAAACAAAAATGTTGTATACCCAATAAAAACAATGCTACAAAACAAACCCATCAACAAGAGAGAAACCGCAGTCAGTATTCTTAACAAACCCTAGGCTTTAGCTTGGCACCATTAAGAATAGGGGACTATTGATATGGAAGTGCTCCAACCATGGGCTTACCCCAAACCCATCCGGACCGAGACACGGCCCACCTAGCGGTCGGTAACACCAGTGACAACCGGGTCAGCCAGCCGACCACATCGCGGGCCGACCAACCGTTCAACCGAGTGAGCTAACCCGCGACTCAAACTTGGTAGAGGCCTCCCGACCCGACCCACTCGTCAGCTCGACCAACCAGAGCACCGATCTCCAGCCCCGACCGACCAAACTCACAAGATTCCTCCTGGAATCCGGCAACCTCGGCTCCGGGCCCAACCTAAGAGACGCCGGCCTCAGGCGCCAATGCGGTCCCCCCAACGGTCGTTATGTATGCGCCCCTGACAGGAGTTCAAGGCAAGGGTCGAATCTTCCACACAGCTGGAAAACAAATATCCTAACTGATAGTCACCTGGTCCCTCAGGACATGTGTCGACCCACCGATAACCTATATATATACCACTGATAAATCGGGTGAACGGTACGCATTATTCTCTAACCCTAATCGCCACTGCTTCACTTTCTTTCCCAAGTTCTCCTTCTCCATATCGACTATATTCTGACTTGACCGTTGGAGATGGTACGCCGGAGACCCCTCCGCCCCCCTGCCTAACGGTTTGTTTGTGTTCCTCAGGTCCATTGGAGCTTGGAGCGAGCCACGCCAGATTCTGACGCTATCAATACATAATGAATAGATCCTATCATAAAAATATATTTTAAAATTAAAAAATAAATAAATAATAACACCAGTGCTATTAAAACCCAAACGGCAAAACGGTTTCCATAAAAGAAAGTATTTTGCAAATAGCAAAGACATCTAGATTTTCTCAAAATAAAGCCAACTCTATCTTCAAAAGAGAAAGGAAATGGGCAACCAACATGAGCAAGATTATTTCCACTCCTGATGGGGGGTGAAAAGGTACCAATAGTGTCAATCACATGAATGTTTTATGGTTTGAGAAATCACTGGAGTTGGACAAAGGCTTTCTGGTTTTCACAATTGAAACTACGTGTAGATTTCAAAATACTCTAAGATGATTGATGGTAAATTTGATTTGTTTGGTCAATTATTTTACAAACTACGAAAATGATGTTTTCCCAGTGAATAAATGTAATTAACTAATTTGAAATATGAAATTTTCTAAATTAACCACAAGCCTGCCATTTGACGGAAGCAGATCCTACTGGGCGGAGATTCCTGTTTGTTTCCTTTTTTTTTTTTGTTTTTGTTTTTTCAAATATTTTTATGATTTAATTCGTTCATTATGTAAAAATCATTGGGTTCAATATCTATTCAAAAATTTAGGATAATCCAATATCGGAAACTATTTGATACAATAACATTTGTTGAACAATTTTTTTCATCCGATATTTTTGCATGTATATCAAATTCAATAATTTATACATAATGAACGAATACGATTAAAAAATATAAAAAAATAATTTTTAAAAAAAGGCCAACAGGACCTGCTACTCCCCGTCCAACACGATCTGGTTCCCCATTTTACGCTCT
>JAULLG010035838.1:357-14387 GCA_035668355.1 Sarracenia leucophylla
GCCGAGCCCGACGGAAATAATCTATGGATTTTGTTATTTTGATCTTTCTTTTAGCAATTGAATCATCAAATTGGACCGAGATATATCTATCGAAGCTTGCTAGAATCGTTGTTGTGTGATTTATTTCAGTTTTGGAATAGTTCGGGTTTCGGATTGATTTTTGGGGCTGATTTGGGAGTTTCGACCTTCTCGGGATATTTTCATGAAATTGACTATGATTCTGTGATATTGGCATAAAATATAGCATGTGGTTAAAATTTGGTAATTTTTGGACTAAGCGGTATTAATCATCCTTAATTAATACGCAAGTTGGTAATTTGATTTTTGGCAATTGGAGGTACTTTCGGGGTTGGTTCTGGATGGCTATGGATTGGACTTGGCCTCTTGGTATCGTCTCGGTTGTGGAATGACCTACTTTAGAACTCTGCCTGGTATATATAAGGCTATTTTGACTATTTATGCTTTATAACTAAATGTATCTAGTGTGGGTCTCGGGACCCGATATTCTTGAAAACCTTTTTAGCTTTCCTCGATCGGCAATATGTTTATGTGATATCTGTCTTTTCAGATTTGTGCTAACATGTTTATTACTTAGGTTGTGGGTTGTGCTTATCTTGATAGTAACCCAGTTTTGACGGGTCAAGGGTTGTGACCCTTGAGATACGGTAGTTTCCTATGTTTAGGAGGATGTTATAACACACTTATGTGTTTGAAATTCTGATAAAACCTATGACTGTAGTTTAGTCTATATTCATGCTTATGTAGCATCATACATCTTTATGATTGGATATTGTTATATCATTATTGGTTATTTTGACATCTTTGATAATTGTTATCGGTTTCGGAAGTGGATAGTGTTAGAGTCGGCGCAACGAAAGTTTTTAAAAATTTTATTTGATCGGAGACGTGATCGTAAAAAAAACGTCTCGATGCATTTTTCATGAAAAGGCTAAAGGATGGTATTGAGATTAATCGAAACATACTGAATGAAACTTGTAGAAAAGTTTCTAATGTTCCACGTATTAAGGCGAGACCACCCGGTGATCTTCTCGCATATGACCTGTGCATGTCTCAACTCTGGCGTGTGGGCACCGATCCGAATCGAGTCCTTCGGCTTCAAGCACACTTGAATTTCTCCCAAAAGTTGAAGAAAAATCACCAAGAGAGAGAGAGAGAGGGGGCGACAGCATAAGGTTCCAAGAGAGAGTTAATTTCTCTCTTATTTTTCCATGTATTCTTATACATGCATAAGGAGAGATATATTTCTATATAACCCTCCTTCCTTGCACTAAAATAAAATACAATATATTTCTATATAATCCTCCATGGAGAGGGAGATAAGAGAATATATTTTGTTTCCATTTTTAATATATTACAATATATTAAAAATTACCAACTGTATATATCATTTCCATATTTGTAATATATAATATACACATAACATAATAAATTCAATATCTCTCCTTGTAGGGCCGGCAACCTAGGGAATTTCCCAAACATGCCACTTTGCCAATTATGCCATGATTATTTAATTTAATTCCCCGACCGTCCCGATAAAAAATCAGACGATCGAATTAAATTAAATAAAAACGAAAGCCAACCAATAAATCGTGCGTATAAACAGGCTACCTGAGGGATCACAAAGAAGTATAAGACTCGGGCTAACTGTACGAGAAAACTGGACTTCCCTAACTCAACCCCCGAGTTAGATCCATTCTCGCACGAACCAGGACTTATTCCATTAAAGGCCCTGACTGAACTCCCAGCCCTAACTCGATTTGTGTCTCGATTTTCCAATTATCATTTACACTATAGTCTCCCTACATTTATGATATGGATTCCTGATAATCAAATTAGGTTATGGGCAACCCATTTCGATAATCCTCTTATCCTCGCAACCTCGCCGCTTAACTTATTGAATATGCCAGATCAAACGATCCACTGGCCAGATTTGGCAACAAACTTATAAGCAAAGGGCACGTAGGGGAACTCCTCAACCTAAGTCGGATGTGGTTTCTGTCAGTTGATTATGAACCATCAATCAAATAACGATAGTACCCAACCCACCGGACATATTTATCTCAATATCGATATCTCGGCCATTGGTGACCCAAATTACTGTGTATTACCGGAACATGATTCGATCAATCATGTCGAGATTAAGAGTATATGCAACACATGATAATATAGGACTTGTATCAATTCATATAGTTAGTATAGAATTGATCATCCTAATGATCATGTTCAATACACTCTCAGTGTACTAACACATATAGCTTGAATATCAAATTCCCAGACCGAAATTTGAGCCATTCGACCTAAGCCAAGACCGACTACTATAATGATGGGCTATAATTGTACCACTGGATTGTCCGAGTCCATTGCGATTGTGAGCCTACCTGTATATTCTATCAGAACCTTTGACCCGATCTTCCGCGCTTCATGCACTTAGTCAAATACTGAACATAATGTACGAACTATGCATTCACACATCATACATACAATAAATACGAAACAACAAATGCAAATCATCTCAATTATTTTCTCATTAATATGCCAAGGATCAAGGATAAAATTACATAAAAACATGGCTTTTAGTATACAATCCCAACAATCTCCCACTTATACTCAAAGCCATGTAGGTATAGATCTGACACCAAACGCTTTCACTTATGTAAAAGGACCCGCCAGGTTATACACGATGCAACCATGCCTACCACAACTTCTCCACATTGTACAGTCTCCCAGATGAGACATTAATTTGCCTCAATGTGCTTTCCCAAAGGAAACACATAGCCTGAGGTGGACCTCCTAGAATTCTATCAACCTGGAAATACGAGTCTACATACCCAAAGGGTACAAGACTATCTATCTGGTACACCATCATATACTCTCTAATCCTTTTCAGGTACTAGAGTACATCTTTGACAGTAGTCAAAATGCTGGACCTCTGAATTTTACCCATATCTTATTACCATGCCAACAGTATAATAGATATCAGATCTAGTACAAAGCATGGCATACATGACACTTCCCATCGCTGAACCATTCGGAATACCTCTCACCCTCTCTATCTCCTGAGATGTTATAGGACACCGATCTCTAGATAGAGAAATTCTAAATTTGAAAGCAAGAAATTAATTCATAGAATTTTGCATGCCAAGATGAGAAATAATAATGTCAATATAACAGGCTTGGGATAAGCCCAACATGCAACGTTATCAATCTCGCAAGAGGTTGATCCAATGGATTTGGCCTTCTTCCTGTATGTCAAATTGACTTGACAACCATACCTTTACTGAAGCTAACAACCCCACATCCTTGCAGATTAGGAGTATGTCACTAACATACATGACTAGAAACACTACTTTGTTTCCATCACGATTCTAGTACACACAATATTCGATAGGACACTCATCAAAGTCGAAGCTTTTAAACGCTTGGTTAAATAGAGTATTCCAAGACCTCGTTGCTTGCTTAAGTCCATAAATGGATCTCTTAAGCTTACACAACAAGTGCTCCTAGCCCTTTGCTATGAACCCGTCTGGCTGCATCATATAGATGCTCTCGTCAAGACTTTCGTTAAGGAATGCTGTCTTGACGTCCATCTGCCAAATCTCGTAATCAAGATTGGCGGCAATAGATAAGAGAATCCGGATGGACTTAAGCATGGCCACCGGCGAATAGATTTCCTCATAATCGAACCCTTCTTTCTGAGTAAACCCCTTCGCAACAAGCCTTGTTTTGAAGGTTTCCACCTTCCCGTCCGCTCCTCTCTTCCTCTCGTAGATCCATTTACACTCAATGGGTTTTATCCCATCTAATGGTTCCACAAGTTCCTAGACCTGATTAGAGTACATAGACTCCATCTCAGATTCCATAGACTTTTGCCACAAATTTGCATCCCTGTCTTGAACTGCCTCCGTGTAGTTCAGGGTTTCGGTATCTAGTTCTTCCGGGATCCTGTCCGAAGACTCTCCCAAGAACATGTACCTATCGGGTTGACGAACAACCTTCCCACTACGACGAGGACCCTCCTATGCACTCGTGATAGGTGGTGCCTCATCTCGTACATCAGGTACGATATCCGGATGTACCATAGACTCGCCCTTAACCTCCTCTAGAACTACCTGCGACCGGGTATTGTGGTCTATCACATAATCCTCTTCCAAAATTCTGGCATTTGCGCTAACAAATACCCGCTGACTCTTAGGATTATAAAATAGCCCACCCTTGGTTTCCTTGGGGTATCCCACAAAAAAACAAACCTCTGTCTTTGGTTCCACCATACTTGCATCTCCTACCAGCACATGTACTGGCCAACCCCATATCCGGAAACGTTTAAGACTAGGCTTACGCCCAGTCCACAATTCCGATGGGATATCGGGAACTGCCTTAGTAGGTACCAAATTCAGAATATATGCCGCTGTCTCAAGTGCATGCTCCCAAAAAGAGTGAGGTAAATCCGAATAACTCATCATGTTCCTAACCATCTCCTTAAGGGTCCTATTCCTCCTCTCTGCTACACCATTTTGCTGGGGTGTCCCTGGTGCAGACAATTGGGATGTAATCCCATGCTCCGATAAGTAGTCCCTGAACTCCCTAAGAAGGTATTCCCCTCCACGATCAGATCGTAGGGTTTTGATACTTTTACCTATCTGCTTTTCCGCTTCCGCCTTAAACACTTTGAATTTCTCAAATGTCTCAGACTTGTGATGAAGCAGGTAAGCGTATCCATACCCAGAATAATCGTCAATAAAAGTGACGAAATACTCATATCCACCTCTTGCCTGGATGTTCATGGGACCACATAAATCAGAGTGAACCTATTCCAACAGCTCTTTGGCTCTACGTACCTTGGCTGTAAACAGCCTCTTGGTCATTTTACCTTCTAAGCAGGATTCACAGACTGGAAATAACTTCACTTCCAATGAACCCAAAGGTCCATCTTCTACCAGTCTCTATATCATTTTTAGATTAATATGACCTAGACGAAGGTGCCAAAGGAGCATTTGGTTCAAGGTGGAAACTTTCCTTTTTAGTGGTATAGCATGTAGATTATTCACCTCATTCTTATTATCGGTAGAAATAACTGGATGTAAAATATAAAGCACATTGTCCAATATACCCTGACAAATAAACTGTTCCCCACTCATAATATTACACGAATGCATATTAAAGTTAACCGAATATCCGTCAATACCCAAATAGGAAACCGAAACTAAGTTCCTCCTTATTTGAAGTACATGTAAAATGTTCTTTAATATTAAACTCCTATTTCTGCTGAAATCTAGAACCATGTCTCCCACTACAGTAGCAGATACCTGGGAGTCATTCCCCATCTCAAGATACACCTTGCAAGTTCTAAGTTGTCTAGTTACCTGGAACCCCTGTAACGAATTACAGACATGATTAGTGGCTCATGTATCTACACACCAGGTTCCGATAGATATAACCGCTAAACATGACTCGACAACTAATGAAGATACGATATCTTCAGTTAAGTTCATATTTCCCAGCTCCATTCCGGCATCCTGCCCTGCTGGCCGATCCAGGCCACCATACTTGTTAGTAAGGTGAAGAATCTAATCTGCTGTAGTCACCATAAACCGATACTGGCTGTGTAAAATATCTGATATGGAAGCCAAGATATAATGACATGTCATCTCATCAGCATCTAACCACTTATAATAGTTTCGAACCTCTCTGTCGAGTGATTCACTATTAGGAGTGGGTGGGCATGGATCATACAACACGAATTCGTAATGTTCTGAGGTAAGGACGTTATCTAATTTAGATTTCCAGTTGAAAAAATTAGATCCACTTAAAAAATTGGCTTTGAGAATCGCCCCAAGTGGAGAGCTTGGTCCCATATTAAAACCTGAGAAAACAATGAGAAACCTTTTTAATTCTTTTGTAAAAATTTAGGGTTCCTCAACCTTTTAATTTTAAATGATTTATTGGCAGCCCAAAGTCCTTGTTGATTAAGTAGGCCACGCAGTGTGGACGTTTACTAATCAATCTCTGTCCGGACAGACACGCCGATCTATTAATCCCTCTTAGAAAACTATCACAACAAAAACAATCCGCCAAAGATCACATCAACTAATCAGGCCATGCAGTGTGGACGTCTAACCAGTCAACGAACAAGTGACTAACATGTCTTTGTTTCCCGATATATTCTATGTGATTAAATACCTAATACCTTTGGTCTCGAGAAACAAAAACAGTGACTCCACGGGGAGGATATTTTTGTCCATAAGTTAAGTTTATAACCATCTCACTTAATTTGAAATTCCCGTGTTAAAGTCCCTGGCACGGTGTGTGCGAGCCTTACTTTACACTACATTCCAAATTAACCCTTGGTAGGGGTCCGTTCCTAAAATACCATAATTTGAACACTTCCGCATAGAGACCAGTCAAGCCGGCATGCTAATTAAAATTACATCTCTAACAGACGTGCGATGGAGGCCGTAGGATTTATCTGTGACTAAAACCTTCTCCCACTTAATATTTTAAAACCGAGGGTTTTAATATTTTGTTTATTTAAAAATTATTAAAAATATTTTTAATTTTCAGATTAAAATTAAATCTGGATTTTAATCAAATTAAAAATGTCATGTTTAATTGCT
Organism: Sarracenia leucophylla; assembly: GCA_035668355.1. Lineage (NCBI taxonomy): Eukaryota > Viridiplantae > Streptophyta > Magnoliopsida > Ericales > Sarraceniaceae > Sarracenia > Sarracenia leucophylla. Next base: position 6,990 of record JAULLG010035838.1, read on the forward strand.
TTTAAAATAAACAAAAACAACTTATTTAATTTTTCAAAAAGAAATTAATTACCCAGTTTTTTTTTAAAAAAAAAACTTAATTAATTTTACTCTTAACGAAAAAATTAAATAACCTTTAATTACTTATTTATTTTCCTATTTTAAAAATTACTTAGATTTTATTTTATTTAAAAAATAATTTTCCTAAAATTCCTAAGTTTGCAAAAACCATACATTAAAGGAAAATATAAAAAATAAAATAAACAACATCCATGCAATTAATAAAATCACAAATAAATAAATAATTAAAACATAACGACAAATAAATAAAAATATAAGTCGTTATGGCTCGGTCCGAGTTCCTAGGGTTTCGAAATATCCGTGGCCGTCGCTGAAAAATCGCAAGCGTCGCTAAAAGTCACATGCACGCCTTGCAGCCACTAGCGCACGTCTGTCGCAACCGCTTGCCCTCGCGCCGCATGTTGCGCGCGCACCTCGCGCATCGCCGAGCCTCAGTCCACCGAGGCTTGAGGGTAGGTCGACCGAACCCTCACCTCAGTCGATCGAGGGTAATGGGTCGGTCAACTGACCTGTTACTACCAAGTGTTCTGCCGCTTCATTCTTGCCGAGATTCCTGGCTCCGATCTTCCTTTTTCCCCCGATTTACATCATAAATCTTAGAAAAAAATATGCTTGAATAATAAAATGTTACATGGCCTTAAACCTATACCCCACGTAGGAGACGTACAATTTTTCTAACATTGATTTAAAAACCGTTAAGGTAATTTCGGTTTAAAACGTAACAAATTAAATCATTCAAGCAAACCATATGACCGAACCATAACGACATAGAACGCTGTGACACACAGGCTAGCACATGAATTTCATGAAAAACGTGCGACCGGCTCAGATACCATTGTTGGAGTCGGAAGCGTATCGAAAATCCTCTTATCCTCGCAACTGACAACCCAATAATCGAATTAGGTTATTGACTACCCGGTTCAAAAATCCTCTTATCCTAGTAACTGCACCGCTTAACTTATTGACATGCCGGATCAACAGATCCGCCGGTCGGGCTTGGCATCGTCAAACTTATAAGCACGCACACGAGGGGGAACTCCTCAACCTTTATTATTTCGGACGTGGTGTCCGTCAGATGATTGTCAACCATCGAACGAATAATGCCAGTACCCAACCCACCGGTCATATTGATCTCGCCATAGAAATCTCAGCCATTGGTGACTCAAAGTACTGGTCACTATACGAACATGATTCGATCAATCACGTCGGGATTAAGAGACCGTGCAATCACTGATGATGTAGGATGTGGATCAACTCATATAGTCAGTATAGAATTGATCGTCCTATTGATCCCGCTTAATACACTCCAAGTGTACTAACACATCTCTCATGGCCGTACCACAATCCCCTCAGCGCAAGGAGGGACCACCAATGATTGGCGTGCTTGAGTTATTCAAGAAAGTCAAAATCAACTTACCCCTTCTTGACGCTATTCAACAAGTTCCGTCTTATGCTAAACTCCTGAAAGGCTTATGTGCTCAAAAGCGTAAGATGAAGATAACTGTCCCTAAGAAAGTACTACTAACCGAGCACGTTAGCTCTGTCCTCTACTATGACTTGGTCCCAAAGTTGAAAGACCCAAGGATACCGACAATCTCATGTGTAATCGACGATCATTAGATATACTGGGAGCTATTAGATTTAGGAGCTAGTGTGAACCTCCTCCCGTACTCCTTATATGAACAATTTGGTCTTGGAGAGCGGAAACCAACTCCCATCACCCTCCAGTTGGCAGATAGGTCAGTGAAGGTTCCCCGATGCATAATTGAATACGTGTTAGTCAAGGACGATAAGTTTCTATTCCCTGTTGACTTTATAGTACTAGACATCGAACCAGATACCAATACGAGGAGACAAATGCCTGTCATCCTTGGGTGCCCCTTTTTAGCCACAACCAACACTTGTATCAATTGCCAAACCAGGGTAATGGACGTCTCTTTTGGCATCATGAAGTTACGGCTTAATGTGTTCCATGCCTCCCACCATCCAGCACTAGAAGTCGATTGCTTTAAAATTTTCCACATCGAGGAGGCAACATAACAAGCCCTTCCTTCCATCTTTATCGACGACCCCCTGGAAGCCTGTTTAGCTTAATTTGGGGAGGAATTTTTAGAGCTTGATCCGACCATCAACGAATCAAACGTTGAGCTTGAAATGGAAGATTACATAGACACGCCTCTATGAGTGTCTCGATTTGAGGAACTACCTCCGCTCTCATCCATACCCGCCATACCATCCCTAGAAGCCCCGCCAACACTTGAGTTAAAACCTTTACAAAGCTCACTCAAGTACATATTTTTAGGACCCTGTAGTACCCTGCCAGTCATTATTGCCTCTGACTTAACGCTTATACAAGAAGCGCAATTGACTGAGGTCCTCAAAGCACACAAGGGAGCTATAGAGTGGACAGTGGCTTACTTAAAAGGTATTGACCCTTTCGTTTGCATGCATCGCATCCACTGTGAAGAAGATGCTAAGCCTATATGAGAGACGAGACTAGATTAAACCCCAACATGAAAGAAGTGGTCAAACAAGAGGTAGTGAAGCTGCTAGATGCGGGAATTATCTACCTGATCTGAGACATTAAATGGGTGAGCCCAACACAAGTTGTACTAATGAAATCAAGGCTCACCGTGGTATTAAACGATGAGGGAGAATCTATCACAACTCGCACGACTACTGGTTGGTGAGTATGCATCGACTATCGTAAACTAAACGCCTTGACAAGGAAGGATCACTTTCCTTTTCCATTCATTGACCAAATTTTGGAGCGTTTAGCCGAATAAAACTATTACTGCTTTCTGTATGGCCACTCCGGCTATAATCGGGTACCTGTATACCCTGAGGACCAAGAGTAGACAACCTTCACTTGCCCATTTGGTACATTTGCCTACAGGCGTATGCCTTTTGTGTTGTGCAACGCACCTACTACATTTCAAAGGTGTATGATGTCTATCTTCTCTGACATGGTGGAAAAATTCCTTGAAGTATTCATGGATGACTTCTCCATGTTTGGGTCTTCATTCGAACATTATCTCTCAAATCTGACCCTAGTGCTTAAATGCTATCAAGAGATAAACTTGGTACTTAGCTGGGAGAAAAGTCACTTCATGGTCCAACAAGGGATGGTGTTGAGACACATAGTCTCCAAACGTGGTATAGAAGTAGACAAAGCCAAAGTCGTCCTTATCTCCAAATTGCCACCATCCACAATCGTAAGACAGATTCGCTCATTCTTAGGCCACACTGGATTCTATAGATGATTCATTAAAGATTTCTCGAAAATCTCAAAGCCCCTTTGTGATCTTCTCGCTAAGGAGACTACATTTGACTTTGATGAGAATTGTATGCGTGCTTTTGAACAACTAAGAGATACTCTATCCTCAGCTCTGATCATGTAGTCACCAAATTGGGCTATACCATTTGAAATCATGTGTGACACCTCTGACTACGCTGTTGGAGCTATACTTAGACAAAGAAAGAACAAAGTCCCTCATGCCATTGGAAAAATTACACAATCACCGAGAAAGATCCACTAGTGGTTTTTGCATTGGACAAATTTCGATCGTACCTATTAGAATCCAAGGTAGTTGTCTGTACTGATCACACTGTCCTTAGGCATCTCCTGGAAAAGAAAGACACAAAGCCCCGACTCATTCACTGGATCCTGCTTCTATAAAAATTTGATCTTAAGATCCGCGATAAGAAGGGAACCGAAAATTCTGTGGCGGATCATCTCTCCTGACTCCTAGTATAGTCCTCCACTGACCACGTACCCGTATGAGACTCGGTCCCCAATGAGCAACTTTTCTCGGTCACTACTATTCAACTGCCCTGGTTCGTAAACATCATAAACTATTTGGTGGTAGGTCGCATCCCAAACGATTGGCCCAAACAACAAAAGGATTGGTTTTTCTCATAAGTTAGATATTACTTCTGTGAAGAGCCAGAACTTTTTAAATATTGCTCTGACCAAGTTATACGACGATGCGTCCCCGAGGAAGAGGTGGATAGCATTCTCAAGTTCATTGACTCGTTAGCATGTAGTGGACATTTTAGTGGCAAGAAAACCGCAACCAAAGTACTTCAAAGTAGATTTTACTAGCCTACACTCTTTAAAGATGCCCACGACTACTGTAAAAGATGCCTGCGATGCCAGTAGATTGGCATAATGACGGCCAAGGACATGATGCCTCTAAACCCAATATTAATGGTCGAAATCTTTGATGTTTGGGGCATCGACTTTATGGGACCATTTCCACCATCTCATTGATACGAATACATCATTGTAGCAGTTGACTATGTCTCCAAATGGGTCGAAGCCGCAGCCACCAAGTCGAATGATCAAAAAGTAGTGATTAAGTTTTTACAAAGTAATATCTTTTCTAGATTTTATTTTCCTCGAGCAATTATCTGTGCCAATGGTACGCACTTCATGAACATGTATTTTTCTTCCCTACTCCGACGCTATTCGATCCAGTATAAGGTAGCCACTCCATATCATCCTCAAACCAGTGGCCAAGTCAAAGTATAGAATATGGAAATTAAAAATATTTTGATGAAAACCGTTTGTCCTGATAGAAAAGATTGGTCCGAAAGGCTGGATGACACCTTTTGGGCATACCGCACTGTATACAAAACTTCAATTGGAATGTCCCCATATCGTTTAGTCTTTGGAAAGCCATGCCATTCGCAAGTAGAGTTAGAACATCGAGCATATTGGGCTGTTAAAACTTTTAACTTCGACATGCCAAATGTCGGCAACCATCACGGATTGCAGCTCAGTGAGGTAGAGGAACTTCGTAATGAGGCATATAACAACACCCGAATCTACAAAGTGTGAATGAAAGCCTTCCACAATAAGCATATCCATAGGAAGACGTTCGCACCCAACTAAAAAGTTCGGCTGTTCAACGCTAAGTTATGATTATTCCCTGGCAAACTCCAACCATGGTGGGAATGCCCATATGTGGTGACCCGTGTCTACCCACATCGTGCTTGCCAGCTCAACCCTAAAATGGGTAATTCCTTATAAGTCAACGGGCAAAGGTTAAAACCTTATGTCGAAGGCATATCAATAGATCCAGTAGCCAAATCAATAGATCTCTCCAACCCAAACCCATCAGTTGAATAAACAAATGGCTAAATCTAGCTAAAGACGTTAAACTTAGCCATGTCTGCGAGGGAACCCATAGGTATTTAAAATGATGAAGGATAATCCAGGACATTGCTGTGTTAAAGTTGGGGGGAGTAAAAAGGGCATGCAAAATCTCAAAAAATTTGACAATTTCTTGGTTTAAAGACGTTAAACTACTCTCTTAAGCTGAGTTATCCTCTTTGCACGCTGAGGTTAAATGGATCGTGTGCCCAGTTCCGGTCAGCAAGAACCGTGTCAAGGTAAAAGTCTCTATGCCTTGAAACGTAGAGCGAAGAGACTAGGATTCTGTACATGTTGCCTTAAGGAAAGCTGTTGTGGGCTAGTAGATCACTGCAACACATGTTTTAAGGTGTATTACTGTTCTAGAGGTAAACATATCTTCACAGTGGTCAAGAGAGGGATGAGTAAGCCCACTGGATGGGCTGAGACTCCTCTCTATTACCTTTCTGACACATCCAGCCACAATGCCTCGAGCTACTGGCATAATCAATCCAAAGACCAGATTGAGGATGTACTACAAGGAATCCAACTCCTGGGACTCTAAGTATAAAAGTCCTTGCTTCTATCATGTTTAAGTAACGTGATCATCAGTGTGGAGATGTTTGGTGTCTGCACTAAGACCGTTTGTTTTGGCAGTTGCTTTAGGCCTACCGAGTCTTAGAAGCTGCTTATATCTCGAGTCCTATCTTAAAACCAGTAAAAATACTAACCCAAATGGTTAGACAATTCTTACACAAAAAGGGGACTTACGTCCGGACGGAATTCCATTACCGTCCGGATGAGCTAGAATTTCAACAATCAAATCCCAACAAACTTTTGACATTCCCTTGCCACCATCCCGTCTGGATGGAATTTAAAACGACAACCACTACACAACCGCCAAACGTCACCATTTCATGTAACCCCGTCCGGACGGACCACCATCCGGATGGAAGTCCAATCGACGGGACATTGACCGACGCACCATTAATGCGCTGGCGCCTCAAAAAGGTGCAAAAATTAAAACCATCGATCACCATCCAGATGGGATAATTCTGTCCGGACCCTCATACACCGTCAGGACGCCAGTCCTAACGCCACAGGACGCACATCGCGATAGACCCCATTCGTCCGGACGCGTGTCTGGTCTTTCGACCCTTCATCAAAATTAAAAACTCTATGCCATGATTTCGTCCCGAGGCCCGTCGCGATGGGACATCCCATCCAGATGCCGCGCACCTGCTCAATCCCATTTGGCGCACCCCTTCATTTTCTACACCCATAAACTCTATAAAAATGCCCCAAACCTTCTCCACTCTCCTCACCACTCTCAAACACTTCCTCTCTACTCTCAAACTCTCTCCCGAGCACTTCTAACCTTCAAAAAATAATGGCCTCTCAACCTACTTAGAGACGCCGACTTGACCGTCCCGCTAGAGGCGGTGCACAACGAGGCCGAGGCTACCAACCACCGGCAAGGGAGTACGCCACAATCCCCATCGGGCTCTGTCTCACAAACCCCCTCCACCAATGATGCCTTTTCTAGTAGGGAATTCCTTCTTAGCCACATGCTCCTATGCTTAGATGGGCATTGACCTCCTGCACTCCCGTTGCCTCAGAGGACTGTTCCCCTACCTCGTCCGTCTTTTCTATCAAAACATGCACCAGGCCTACAAGACCAACGACTACGGCAACTGGGTGGAGTACCTCACCACCCACATTGATAGCTACGACATAAAAATAGACCCTCATCTCATCGCCCGCATCCTCAACATCTTCGGCACTGAAGACGACATCGACAATGATGAACGCGAGCCGATCCTTGACACCCTCACCCCCCAGGAGATGGCATGGATCATCTCCGAGGGCTGATCACCACCCGGGCTCACCATCGATCGGCATAGAGAACTGGATGACAACCTATGGTTCGCCGACACAGTGCTAAAAGCCAACTCCTTCTCGACCACTCACAAAGATGAGCGCCGCAACGAGCAACTCCGCGTAATCTACGCCCTTTACTGCAATTACAAGCTTTCCATCCCTGAGATGATGGTTGGCCAGATGCGGCAGGTCATCGACTGCCTGAGAAACCAATGCCTACCCTTCGCCAACGTCATCCACCACTACATCCAACACCAAACCAACAACCCCCCCAGTTCCTTCATCATCTCACCCACCGAACCCCGCACCACCATACACCT
>JAULLG010036921.1:0-14365 GCA_035668355.1 Sarracenia leucophylla
TTTGTGTACCCCAAATTATGGATTCCATTTTTTATATCAGTTCCATGTCGTTGATTTCTATTATTTATTCAAATGTTCACGATTATATATTCATTTCATCAATTGTGGAACAAGATGAGTTCATATTTTAGTTTGTCAAATTTTGGCTCCGTGCTGTCTCTTTCCGTAATTTCATATTCATGTTTATTATTACATTTTCATGTTCATAATTCTATTTTCAACACATTATTAGCAATTCCTAATATATTAGTTAATTTTTCCACTTCCATAATAATTTCCCAAACTCAATGCTTTAACTATTTATGTATCTAATATCATAACTTTTCACAAAAAGTTTCCAATCTCCAAGGTTGACTTTTGTTCAATAAAATTTCAATCTGTCTTAACCTTGCCCAACTTCTCAAATTCTAAATTTCAAGTTCCACATACAATTCAAAAAAAAACATTACATCTCAATCCCAACCTTGTTGTTTTACTAACCATCAAACCCGAAAATTAGTATCCGTTCATAGTTTCAATGAAAGAATATCATCCAAGAAATAATCCGAGCAACAAACTAATGAAAGGTGTAGTGTGTTGCCAAGTGTGACGAGGCGCCCCACCGGCCCCCGCATCAATGCCTTGCACCTATGTGCGCTTTGGAAGAGCCTAGACGTGCCAAAGAAGATGCCCAAGGGAGTGAAAAAGAGTGCCAAGATGATCTCCCAAAAAGTCCAAAAATGTGCCTTAACGATGCCCACTCAAGCCTAAGTGCAGCCCCAAGGCAAGCCACAAGCAGCCAAAGGGTGCCCAACAGCCCAACAGGCAACAAGCCACGCAGCAGCGCACAGACAGCGCACATCCCAGTGCACGCAGCGCCTGCACCCAGCCATGCACGCCCAGTGCCCAGTCAGCGCACCAGTGCGCCCAGCCCAGCAAAAATCCTGCTTCAAGTCGACTTTGGGCAATATTTTGGGATACTTAGGAGGTGTTTTTGGCTTTGGTATTTTTTGTAAATTTAGTATAAAATATGAACTTTAAGTTCCCCAAAGCCTTGTATTTATAGAGTTTTCTAGGTATTTTTAAAGGGCCATTATGACTCCTCGGACATTTTAATGTCTCTTCCTACCAGTTTGGTTTTGGCCCGTATTGCTATTATATAGGAGGGTCACCAAGGTGAGGGTCAACCCTAAGCTTACTTCTTTGTCTTTGCCATCAATTGTACTCTTGCTCAAACATTGTAAAGCTTTGTTTATATTAATGAAAGAGCTTCTTTTGTGCAATCTAGTGCTCCTTTACTGTTGTGTATAAATTGCTTGTTGCTTGGTTATTTGTTGGTTTCTTTACATCGATTTGGCCCACGTACTGACTTAATATTGTTTGCTTGGCTTGGCAAACATCATCCACGAGCTTGGCGGGCTATCAAGAAGAGTCTTGCTAGCGCCACACACGTTGTGTCTCTTCCGCAAGGCCAACATGTGACACATGGCTACGTGTGTGAGTGGTGGTGTACGACACAAAAATTCAATACAGGTCATGGCTAAGTGCACGAGCAAATAAGGGGCTGAAAGGGACAAGATCATATGCTGAATCCAACTTAAAGTCAGGAAGTATAGATGGGGATGGGGGAAATGACACAAAGCGGCATTGAAGGTGTGGCACATTCTGTGACTTAGCATGGTTTGAAGATGAGATTAGAAAATGGTAACGACGGGAAGATGGAGGAATGTAACTCAATATTAGGGACAGATATAGAGGAGGAGAACGAGGTGCAGCGGTGCGTGGGGTATGCGAGTAAGAAACCCTATAGACTTCCAAAAGGAAGTAACGCATATTTTAAAGAATGGCGATACAGAGGGACTTTTTTTATCGGAAAAGGGGAAACTATTATCAAGGGGAATAGCATCAACAAGGGGATCCCGAGTACAATGCTTCAAGCATCCAAACGAAACTAACTGATGCTTTTAGCCAAACCCATAATCCATATTTGGCTAGGTGCCATCTAGGAGAAGAGATAGGCCTATAGTAGGGAGAGACATTTTGAGGAAGAAAGAAGGGATTGGAATCCGAATTCAAAAGGGATCTTACCTAATGCATGATGTGGAGAGAATATTAAAGAAAATAATAGCAAACTAATTGATAGGCTAAATTCTGCTACCTAATGTCAAGGAGGGGGTAAGGACAAAATCTCAGTTATGGCAAAGGTTGTGATGCAAATTTGGGTTAGTAATAGAATGCATGTTAGTCGAGGGGGTCCATCTAGGGGGCCATCACTGTTATGGAATGATATAATGGACCTCAGATTTTCCTCGTACTCCAGATATCATATATATGCAATGATACACGAGGATGGCAAGTAATGGATCACTAATTTCACGAAGATTGAGAAGTAGGCATCATTCTTAGGAGGCTGTGTGGTCTATACAACTTACCATGGATCTGGATCATTATGGGCGTCTTCAATGAGATCATCTTTTGTAATGAAAATGAGGGGATGGTGTTCCGCAAGGACAGACAAATGGATGAGTTGGAAAGAGTGTTGGATGACTGCAGTCTAGTAAATTTGGGTTTCACATGGCCAAAATACATTAAGGATAATGGTAGTAGAGGAAAACAATATTCACGAGCATATAGATCGGGGAGTGGCTACAATATAGTCGAGGGATCTCGTCCCTACCTTGAAGATCAAACATTTGGATAGTTCAATCTCTGATCATAAATCTATATTGCCATCAAAAGAGGATTAGGGGCGCCAACAGAGGGGACATGCTAGAAGATTTTGTTTCAAGGCAATGTGGTTGAAAGAGGATGATTGTAAAAAGGTTGTAGAAAAATCTTAGAAAAAAACAATAACTGGTTGGGCCATTGAAAATTTATGTGACGACATTAGGAGAACAAGTGACATGTTGCAATCATGGAGCAAATACAAAGTAACTAATGTGAAGAAGGCTATTGATATGACCAAAGGAGCTTCAAAATTAGCAAACAAGAAAACCTGCTAAACACATGATCAAAAAATTCCAATCTTTGGAACGAGAGATCAATATCTCACCTAGAAAAGGAGATAAGATGGAAGCAAATGTGAAGGATGGATTCACTGAATGAAGAAGATGAGAACACAAAATCTTCCCATTCGGCAGCTTCCCCACGCAAGAGAAGGAACGAAATTAGGGGCATTGAACAACCAAATAGGGACGGGTTAATAAGGAGGGAATTCAAAATAGCATTCCAAGTTATTTCAATGACATTTTTTACTGCTGAGGCCCCTTCTAAAATGGACAACGAATGTGTAATGAAAGAATTCAAATACCGAGTCAATCCGAACTTGAACAAATGGCTAGAAAGACCCTATCAGATGGAGGAGGTGGCATTGGCGCTCAAACAAGTGCACCCGTTGAAATCACCTGGGTCCCAAAGAAAGTCATGGCGGTCTAGTGTTGATCATTTTTTCTACTAACAATAGTGCTTGCTTGTTACATCTTTAACTGAAGAGGAGAGACACCATAATGATATCTTATGAAAGTACAAAAGAACCTCGGTCAAAACGCGAAATCAACCTTGTCCTTTCGTCCAAATTCGGTGGAAATCCCCACGATATGGATATATAAACGATAGGTGTTCACTACTATCAAAGATCGAATTTGGAAAAGGTGCAAGGATAGAAATAGAAGTTGCTTTTAAAAAAAGAAAAGCTTTTACACATTCTAAATAGGAGACAATTTGCCTTTGCCAAATTGGCACAACTGTACTTATAAATGACATTTTTTAAACATGAAAGGCCCATTTTGGTTTTGAAAGATGATGGACACCTACCTTTTCCACTCACATACTATCACACACTTTTGGAGTCCCAATTGACATTGCCTTGCTACTAAAGTACTACACTCAACGACAACACAACCAAAGTATTGTCAAATTTTTTCTTATCCACCAGCCTAGAAGCCCGATATCTAGCTAGAGTTATCCATAGTATTACTGAACCATTGCCTCGAAAGTTTACAATCCTATTTGATGTTTTGGAAAATAATGCCAATTCACTAGCCAAAAATTTGCAATCCCACTTGGAGTGTTGCCCATATTTTTTTTTATCTACTTTTAAAATTTATAGCACGAGCCAAAGCACTTTGAAATTTTTTGCTCTAAAGGTAATCACCTTTTCACCTTTAACATATTCTTCTCATATCTGTTTAGCCCATTTTCTAAAGCACAAAACTCTAATCCTGATTTGAGATTATACACCAACACTCGAGATATTGAGGACAATAGTGTGGAAACTATCGAGTTATATACCTATTAGGACCATCTAACAAAACAAGGCCATAGAATTTGATAATCATGATCAACTAATATTGATCTTCCTAGAGGGTGTAGGTGTCGATATAGGTCATTCTAATGCTACCTCAACACTTCAATACCAAGTCCAGTGTCAATATAGGGTTTGATACATTACTCAGAAACTCCAACTTAGTACTTATAATATACTCTTCAATAGGTTTATGTATGCAACATCCACACCATCAACCATACCACTTTATCCAAGTTAAGAGTCTAAGTGCTAGGTGATCCCACATTCCCAACCTAGGTAGTTTCAAATAAAAATGGATTTTCTTCTAAAATGGTGATTGTTTAAAGATAACTATTCTAAATAGTCCTATATTAGTTTTGAAAAGCACATTACCTAGGGTTGAAAGAGATCTCGATAAATCATAAGCAATTCTCTGAAGCTATGAACATATAGAAGTTGCTTCATTTAAAACCTCATCCATAGAGGGATTGTTTACAATGTACATATCAATTCACATAAAACCAAAAGTGTGCTCAAAAGATGCACAAGAGAAGATAGAGGATGGCAATAAGTATATCTTTCAAGAAAAGAGATGTGTCAGTAAAATGGGGAGAGAGAGAGAGAAATGAAGATTATAAGGTCAAAATTTTTTTCCTTTAAAAGTAATAAAACAAGAGGTTGTGAGTGGTGGTGTGGTGGTGGTGATCTCCCTTCCGCTCCTTAAAGGTCTTGGGTGTATGTTAGGAACTCCCAACACTTCAAAAAATAGATGCATAATTTATTTCTTTTCTCCTTTGTTCTTTCTATTAACACATACATTCTCTCTATCTATCGATATGGTGGACAAACAAGGAATAAAGGGCTAGATCTATAGGCCTTTGCATTAGTGTAAAGGGATGTCATGAAAAGGAACCATGGCAGATTTAAAGAACTAGAGTTGGATGGAATTAACCATGGTTTGCTCGATCTAATTAGGGTAGTTATTTCTCCAAGATTTGTGTAGAGATAAGGTGTGTGTGTGTGTGTATAGATAGATAGATAGATAGATAGATACGCACACACAAACACAGGTTTTGTGCCAACAAAATGAAAAACCACTTTTTATGCTTAACATCATTACATTTATGCATCATAAGCTCACATTTCTATGGAGTCTAGGGGTTCATTGGCAACGCAAGCTTTTTAGCTTTTCGGCTTTAAAAAGAAAAAAAGAAAAATGCTAATGTAATTATTTTGGCAAAAAAATAAATAAAATTGCTAGGATACTCTATTCAAATTTTTATAAAAAAAAGTCAAATCAGAATACTAATGGCTAGGATACTCTATGCAAATTTTTATCCCATTCTAAAAGACAATAATACCCTTATTTGATAACTTATTTACTACAAATGATGACTGTAAATAATCGTTAGGGTCAGGTTCCGATTGTTCAGCTCTGAAAATTGCAAGGTTTCTAAACAAAATTGTAAGTTTATGTCTCCCACTTCTTCTGTGGGGCCCGATTGTTCGTTGAGATACATCGATCAGATAAGAAAACCCAAAAAAAAAATAATCATGTTTTCATTATCAATGTTAGGTATGAAAAAAAAAACAAACAAACCCACTTTCCGTGCGCTTAATCCAATTTATTGTCGAACGTCAAAGTGAAGGTGGAGAATTTGGACTTTGATTTTGTCCTTAATCAAATGATGGTTAAGGTTTATGATGTATATGGAATGAAAATTGGGTTTGAAGTTGTAGAAGGAAGATAGCAAAAGCAAGTGTTCACCTTTAACGAAGATTGAAGATGAGAAAGACAACCATTTGGCATTAAATTAATTGTAGATGAGTTTTGAAAGCATATACATTCAAAGACAACAATAGCATCAATTGTTCCACAAAATCAAAAGAACGCAAAGCACTAAACAATTAATCAATTAAAATATCAACGAACAATAGTAGAGAGAGAAGGGGGAGAACCTGGAAGTGGTGAAAGGATCGCACCGAGGATGAACTGATGAGAGACGCACGCCGAAGATGATCGACCGGCGTTAGAGGCGCAACGACGGTAGAAGAACAGAGCAGCGACGGTACAAACGAACGAAAAGCGCCCACGGTAGAAGACGATCATACGACGCCGACTGTAGAGGACGACCCAAAGGCGCTGATGGTAAAAGATGATCGAATGCCACCAACGGTAGAAGATCAATGACCGGCACTGAAAGGGTGCGGCATAGAGAGGAGGGAAGTGTCTTGGGTTTCTTGGGATCAAGGTTTAAGAGAGCGTGGATCTGGGTTTAACAATTAAAACATGATGCCAACACTTAGCATGTCATGACGACACTTATTGTTTGGATTACTAGGTGCCAATATTTGTATGGGTTATTAGGTGTTGATACTTGGTGTCGACACTTATTTGAATCCTCCAAATTTGAGGTGTCAAACCTTGTATCTTTGGTGTTGACACTAGTTTGAACTTCAAAAACATTAGGAGCCTTGGTGTCTACACTTGAAGATGCTAGTGTCAATCTCACAAAGAGCCCTTTTGTGCAAAGAAATGAGTGTCGATACTTGTGACATAGGTGTCGACACTTGTCTTCTTTGATGAGCCCTCGTGTTGACCCTTGTATTTTTAGTGTCGACACGTTTCTTCTTGGTGAAGCCCTGGTGTCGACCCTTGCTGAGGTGGTGTTGACAATTGTCTGATTCTTTGAAAAATTGATGTCAAGTGTCGACCCTTCATTGAGAGGTGTCGACCTATGCTTGTATTTTTTGTCATAGTGTCAACACTTGTGCATCAAGTGTCAACCATTTTGTGAATCAAGTGTCAACCATTTCGTGATCCTGCATACTTTGCACACTAGTTACACATTTGCTGAGTGTTGGGACTTCAACATTTGATGTCAACACATTGGATCAAATTCATTGATTATGTTTATGCATCAAATGTGAAAATATATGTAATAAACAAACTCAATCCAAATCTAAATATAAAATGTATTTAATAATTCAATTAAACCAAATAATCAAAATCTTTAAAAACCCTTAGACTAACAAGATACTATTGGGGAAGGTCCTCATAAGTCTGTGTGCACCAATTCCAACCTCTCTGGTTTCGGCGTTTTGCTGCTCTTCCGAAAACAAACCTTCCTCTATTTCACGAAAATGAAACCATCACACAAGTCAAACTCTACAGACTTCAAACCAGGTAGCTTACCTTTTGATTGTAGAAGTTTCATCCCCTTCTCACTCATATGTCCTAGCCTTTGATGCTAAAGGCTTGTGTCTGACCAACCGTTTGCAACTGCCGCTATGTCCCTTGTCCTGGAAATCATGTATAAGGTTCGTGACTTTATTACCCAGGCTACAACCATGACATCCCTTGTGAGTTTCCACATGCCACCAACAAAAGTCATTGAATGTCTTTCAGTGTCTAACTGCCCGACAGATAGTAAATTCCTTATAAGTTCATGTACATGTTGTATGTTGTGTAACTTCTACACTGATCCATTCGACACTCTAATTCTAACATTGCCTTTACCCAAGATGTCTAAAGCCTCCCTGTCTGCCAAGTAAACCTTGCTAAAATCACCAGTAATATAATTCTCAATTATCTCCCAATGCGTCGTGAAATGGAATGGTACCCCTGAATCCAATATCAAGGAGTCAATGAGGATGCCTACTGATAAGAGCAATGTATCCTACACAATTTATATCACGATATTGGTTGACTCGCTTTTAGCCCTCTTCTCTTACTCCTTATAGCTCTTCTTTATGTGGATGGTCTTGCCATAACCTTAACACTCAGGTTGTTATCCATACTAAAACTTACTTCTGCACTTCCTAGACTTTAACCTGCCTCATTTCTAATTCATATCAATACCCCTACCTCGTGCCTCAGCATGTAATGATGCATTGGCATTCGATCCAGAGTTGAATAGATTACCTAAATCCCTCCTGTGAACTGCCTCACTAATATCAAATCTCTGATGTCATCATACTTTAAGTTTTTTTCTTCTCGGTAGAATTACTCATTGTCGTTCTCATTGCCTCCCAACTATTAGGCTATAAGGCCAACAATTAAAACCCTAACTTCATCATCAAAATTAATTTCAATAGATGAAAAATGATGTGTTATGGTGTAGAACTCATTTAAGTGTTACGCAACGAGTTTAGCCTCGATCATCTTAAGATTGAACAGTTCTTTCATAATATGTACCTTATTATTGGTGGATGGTGTCTCATACATGCTTGATAGTTTTACCATCATGTCTACCATGATCTTTTTTTTTTTTCATTACATTGTATGCCACTAACCGGGACAATGCCAATCAAATTCCTTCCAGCACCCGTATGTCAACGAAATCCCAATCCTTATCCTTCATACCCTCCGACTTCGAACCTAGCAGCAGCAACTGCAGCTTCTTTCTATATAGATAGTCTTCAATTTGCATCCTCTAATAACTGAAGTCTAAACCATCAAACTTTTCAATTCTAGTCAGTCTTCGTACTTTATTCATCTGTGTTCTCCAAACTCCTAATCTATAGCTCCTATTTCAATTGTTGGGGATTAAAATGCGATATGTGGTTAGGCAAATTGTGCCTCCATCCATGGGATCACACTTTCACTATATTGATTGATGGATTATAGGGGAAACAAATTCTTGGGTAGAAAATATGAAGAACTTTAACAAGAGAACATAAACAAAACGACTACTACTAACCCTAGATGCTCATATAAGTCGCACACCCGCATTGACTAATCGATCAGCTTGTCATGCAGTGTCACGTGGTCAAGCATGCTTCTCGACTTCTCCTGCAGGCTGTGTCGAGACTGCTAGTTACTTCCAACCAGTCCATTGGTCATCAGACCAATCAATCAATTGTTCCCAAAAACTGGATATTCTTCATTCTTTGGCAATAAACCCATGCATGTGAATTTTGTGAAAGTTTCCTAGCTTTAAAAACTTGTAAAGTGTTCATTACATAGCTAAGAAATGATGCTTGCAGTGTGGAGGATCATTATTTATACTTATAAGTCTTTTTATTGATCTTTTATTTACTAAAATAATCTGAAATAGGCTAATACAAACCTACTTTTTGTCGGAAATCTATTATAACAACACAAACATCCATGCATGCTCGGTGGTCCAGAAACAAAAATTTTATTCAAATGATTTCAACAATTACAAGAAATGTAAAAAATAAAATGTATTAAGATGTGCAAATCGAGTCCTACTATCGCAGTTTCCTTAAGAATGATTCGTCACCTACCGAGGATGTTGTAGGATTTCCATCGGCATCACTCTCTTAGGATAAAATGGCTGACCGGAACATTGGAACACCACCAGGTTCGGCTACTCGAAATTCTCTTCGTCTACCTCTCTCTCTAACAAAGGCTTACATAATGTATTTCTTCTCGTGTTCGTATTTCCAGAATATGAGCACAAGAGTTCTTATATAGAACTCACCAAGGGACAGTAAAGGTTGGCCATGAATAGGGAGGTTACAATAACATCAAAACAACCATCAATATGGGAGTTACATAATCAGGAATTTGAAGGCAATGAATCCGACCAATTGAATTCATACTAAATTTAATTCTACTGTTACAAATGTAGAATCTCTAACAATTTTAAAGTTATAAGGATGGAAAGTGGGTTAAATCCATGTTAGAAGATCCAAAACACTTCTTTTGCTTTACTACCAATCTGCCCAATCTAAATGTATTATTGTTTTTCCACCTCAGGGAGGAAGGAACAAATACTGCCATTTTTAAACTATATTTTGACATTAACATTGTTTTAGTGCTATTCATGTGTCATTGTTGTAAGATTTTCAAAAGTTCACTTGGACCATGAAATAATTTTTCTAATACAATATGTCTGAATTTGTTCAAACTAGACCAATTTCATGGCCATCATTATTCTCCAGAAATGATATTTGAACAAGATTAGTGATAAAAATTATATTGAATTATCTTTCATTCAAAATTATTCTAGCCACATTTCAATAACAAATGAATAAGATATCACTTTTTTTCCCAAACAAAGATAGAAATTGATACCCTTGAACCAATTTGGACATAACTACCTTTTCAAATGTGATCTTGGTGCAATACTAGTTTTCATTGGACCTTAACTTGAAAATGATGTCATATGAAGAGCTCCATAATTTCTTCTTAATATTTTCTATAGTTTTATTGATTAACTTAAAATGTTTACGATGCTAAATATGTTGAAAAATTGCTGAACGTACAAGATATCCATGATTTTATGAATATATGTTTATTAAAATGAAATATATGTCCATGAAATGTTATTGTAATAATGTCTAGATAATTATGTCCTACCATCCTTGCTCTACACTTTATCATCACCTTGGGTTGCATGGAGTTGGGTGTGAAATAAATAAAAGACAAAATGATGGCTTAATCATAGGATCATGAGAGTGACACGCTAAGTCCATAGTAAAATATTATATAGGGGATATTTGGATCCTAAACTAACAAGTTTAAATCCTACCATAGACAAGTTCGATGGCTGGCATGTAGGTTGCATATATTGTCCATTAGCATGTTGGTTTGCAAATTGTTGGTACTTGAGGAAAAATATAGGAAAGATCAAGAACAAATTAAAAGTAACAAAAATGAAAGTAACAGAGGAAATGGAAGAATCAAGAATCATTCATTATCTAAACTCAGTTCGTAATTACTGTTCTTATTTACAAGTGAAGAGATATCTTTTTCATAATCACGGTACACACACACACACACACACACACACACACACACACACACGCTCTTATAGTTGTCCTGCAATATCTAACCAATTGGGTTATTTAACCACAGTTGGGTTAGTTTCACTATCAGCCCCTATCAAGCAAGGGTGAGAGAATCCCGCACCAAGAACTTGTCTTTAAGATAGTTGAACCGAGACTTGGAAAGAGATTTGGTAAAAATATCAGCAACTTGTTCTGTCGTAGGAATATGTTTAAGTTTGAACTACTTGAATAAAACTTTATTGTGAACAAAATGGCAATCGACTTCAATGTGCTTTGACCTTGCATGAAAAACTGGATTTGTCGCTAAAGAAATAGCGAAACTATTGTCGTACCATATGACATGAGTAGGAACAGCCATGTGCAAATTAGAGAGTAACATTTTAAGCCAAGTAATTTCTACAACGGTATGGGCAAGTGCTTTAAATTCTGCCTCAGTCGAACTATAAGACACTACTGGTTGCTTTCTAATAGACAAAGAAATTAAGTTTGAACCCAAAAAAACACAAAACCTAGTTATAGATTTTCAGTCCAAACTATCCCTAGCTCAATCAGAGTCATTGTAAGCCGAAGGAGATAAAGAACCAGGAATAAACAATAGACCATGGTGAAGTGTACCTTGAATATATCGAAGAACACGTTTGATCGCTTTGAAATCACCATTTATGGGTGCTTGCATGTGTTGACACACAATGTTTATACTCAATGAGATATCCAGATGAGTTATAGTAAGATATTATAAGGCGCCCACAATACTCCGATACAATGAGGGCTGTGACAAGGGGAGAGAATATGCAGGGCAGCATCTTGCTTTGATTGATTGGAGAGATAATGCTGGCTTACATCCAGCAAGCTCAGCTTTCATGATTATATCACCACCATATTTGGACTGTGTGAGAAAGTAACCCTGTGGAGTAGATTGAACTGATACTCCCAAGAAGTAATTTACATCTCCAAGCTCTTTCATTGAGAAGACGAAATGCATTTTCTAAAGCAAAGTATTAATGTGGCTAAGACTATTCCCCATATGTAAAATATCATCAACATAAACCACAAGAATAGTAATAATGGCAGAAGTCTTGTATAGAAAAAGACTTATATCATTGTAACTGTTTAGAAAGCCATGTTGTATCTAGAAACTAAAAAAAGTGGAATACCAAGCCCGAGGGCTTGTTTGAGCCCATAAATTGCTTTTTTCAACTTGCAAACATAAGAGGGATATGTGGAATCAACAAATGTAGGAGGTTGATTCATATAAACTTCATCTTCTAGAACCCCGTGTAAAAAAGCATTAGAAATGTCTAATTTCTTAATAGGCCAATTAAAATGCCGAGCCAAATAAATAATGATACGAGTAGTGGGTTGTTTGGCAACAGGACTAAATGTATCATGAAAGTCAATGCCATACTCTTAGAGATATCCTTTGGCGACAAAACAAGCTTTATAACGAGCTATGGACCCATCAGAATTTTTCTTAAGTTTGAAAACCCATTTATAATCTATGACTTTTTATGGGAAGGTGGAGGGACCAATTGCCACGTTTACTGAATTAATAGTGTAGAAAATTCATCTTTCATGGTTGCAAACCATTGTGGATTGGGAATGGCTTTTTTATGAGACTTGGGTTTAGAAAATTCAAGAGAGTTATTTGATACACTAAAAGCAAGTGCAGTAGATGCAATTCGAGCATTTGATCGAGTGAGCATGGGGTGAGCATTAGGAATAGGTAAATCAATTGTAATCCCTTGAATAGGAATAACAGAAGTACATAGAGCTGGGTGAGAAGATATGGATGATTGAGAAGGTTGAGATGGTGAAGTAGATGTGGAAATAGATAGAGAAGTAACAGGTGATTGGAAGTTTGGAATAAGAGAAGATTGTTGAGGAAGTGTAGTAGGAATAAGAGAAACTATTGGAGAAATAGGAGCATGTGATGGTGAAGAAATGAAAATTGGAGCAGGTGAAGTTGACAGTGTAGGGGAAGAAGGATTTGAAGACCCAAAGATTTTATGAATATTAATCAAATTTGATGATTTAGGAGAAACAACTACATTTGGACTGGTTTTTGAAAATGGGAATGTAGATTCAAGAAAGAGAACATTCCATGGGAGATAAATTTTTCCATTTGAGGGATCAAGACATCTATATCCTTTGGCAAGAGGATGATAGCTAATGAAAACACATGATTTTGACCTCGGTTCAAGTTTATGATCATTATACGGTTTGAGCCAAGGAAAACATTCGTAACCAAATACTTTGATAAAATAATAATTTGGTGGAGTTTTAAAAATAATTTCAAAGGGCGATTTGTTTTCAAGTTTTGAAGAGGGCATCCAATTAATGAGATACACTGCTATAGCTGTAGCCTTAAACCAAAAATTTAGAGGCAGACAGAATTGATGTAATAAGGCAATGGTTGTCTCAATAATATAACAGTTTTTACGCTCAGCCACACTATTTTGTAAAGGCGTATAAAGACAACTATATTGGTACAAAATGCCTTTGGATGAAAAAATATGATTTCATTTTATTATTAAAAAATTCGGTGTCATAATTAGTTCGAAACACCTAAATTAAAGAATAAAATTGATTGTGAAAATATACAATGAATTCCACAAACTTAGAGTAAACCTCAAATTTATATTGAATGGGAAATATCCAAGTAAATTGACTAAAATCATCGACAAACAGCAGATAGTACTAGACAAAGATCAATATCAACAAGGGAACCTAGTTTGTTTATAAAGGTACAAGACTAAGAAAATGGTAAACGATGACTTTTAGCCATAGAGCAGTGCTCACACTTGATTGATTGAAACATGTAAAGTTTTGGCATTGCATTGCATTTTTCCTAAAGATGGATGTTCAATCCTAAAATGCTAAACAGAAAAGGGACAAGAAATTTTAGTAGAACATGAATTGACCATAATAGGAGATGCAGACTTTGCAAAAACAGTTGAATCAGGGGATGAAGAGAATTTATTGGTGTGAGTAGCATAGAGAGTCGGTTGAAGCTGATAAAGGCCCTTGTGATTGAACCCTTTATAGATAACTCTCTTCGTAGCCTTGTCCTGTATGACAAACACACCCGCATCAAAGATAACAACACAGTTATTATCCTCAATAAATATTTGGACTGATAACAGATTTGAGGTAATGTTTGGAACATGGAGAACTTTGTTAAGATTGAAAGAAACTTTTGGAGTATGAAGTATACCTTTTACCTATATTACTAATGAAAAGTGATGAGCCATCGCTTATGGCCACCTGGTCAGACCCATGATACGGTTGATAATGTTTTAAGTTGCTAAGATCATGAGTAATGTGCTCTGTTGCTGCTGA
>JAULLG010039089.1:0-14292 GCA_035668355.1 Sarracenia leucophylla
AAATCCCGTGTTAAAGTCCCTGATTCGGTGTGTGCGAGCCTAACTTCACACTACATTCCAAATTAACCCTATACAGGGGTTCATTTTCGAGATACCGTAATTTTAACCCTTCCTTAGGGAGACCAAAATCGAAGCCGGCGCGCGAGTTAAAATTACATCTCTAACGAATGTGGATGGAGACCGTAAGATTTATCCGTGACTAAATCCTTCTCGCACTTAATATTTTAAAAACCGAGGGTTTTATCCTTTTGTTTATTTTAAAATATTAAACACATTTTTAATTTTCCGATTAAAAATAAATCTGGCTTTTTAATCAAATTGAAAATCCCAAGTTTAATTCCATTTAAAAAAAACAAAATAACTTATTTAATTTTTCGAAAAGAAATTAATTATCCAGTTTTTAAATAAAAAACTTAATTAATTTTTCTCTAATCGAAAAAATTAAATAACATTAATTACTTATTTATTTTTCCATTTTAAAATTGCTTGGATATTTATTTCATTAAAAAACATTTTCCTAAAATTCCTAGGTTTGTAAAAATCATACATAAAAGGAAAATAAAAAATAAAATAAATACATTCATGCAATAATTAAAAGCACAAATAAAATAAGTAATTAATAAATAACGACAATAAAATAAAAAATAATAATGTCGTTATAGCCCGGTCCGTTATCAAGGGTTTGGAAAAACACAAACGGGCCTCCAAAGGTCCAAAATGAGCCCTTGACTAAATCTGTCGCTGAAGATCCTCAAGCATCACTGAAAACTCGTCAAGCGTCGCTAAAAGTCTTCTCAGCTACATGTGCCGCAAGCACGCCGCACGTCGCCCGCCACCACGCCGCACACCGCGCGCACGCCTTGCACATGCAGTACGCATCGCCTGCACCGTTGCCGCACGTCGCCTGCATCGTTGCCGCACGTCTGCCGCACTGATGCCGCAACAACCCCGCACTTCACCTGCCTCGCGCGCAACACCCCAACACAGCCGACTATGTTGGGACACAGCCGACTGTGTCACCACAATTCTGCTTTTGTCCAGTTTCTGTTTTGCCGATTTGCTTCGGTTTTGGCCCTCGTTTTCTCATCCGATTTACATTAAAATCATGAAAAAAACATATGTGCGTGTAAAATAAATTATTACATTTAAAACCTATGCCCCACGTAGGAGGAGTACATCAAAATCCGATTTAAAAACCGTCGGATTAATTTCGATTCTAAACGCAATAAAAAATAAATTAAACCATGCATTCGACCGGGACCATAACGACTAGAAATCCCTGCAAAATAAAGATTAACACAACCTATTCACAAAAAACGAGCGACCGGCTCAGATACCAATGTTGGAAATCGATGCGGAAGCGCGTAGTTTTTTTTTTTAAAAAAAAATTGAATCGGATGTCGTTTTTCGTGAAATTTAATATGCTAACCATACATAGACATAAGCTATACCTGCGTGTAATTATTGAAAATCAAAACCAAAAATTCACGTCGCGTATGAGACCACCCCAGGACCTTCTCACGTATGACCCGTATACGTATTCGCTTCCGGTGTGTGGGCACCGATCCGAGACGAATTCTTTTGGCTTCAAACACACAAGATTCTCACAAAACTCAAAGAGTATGAGAGAGAGGAACCCTAGGGGCCGGCGGCACTCCATGATTATGGAGTCTTAGGGTTTTGTTTTAATTGTAATGTTTTTATAAAAATTTTCCACTAGGTATTTTTAGGAAATTAATATATTATTAATCTCCTTAAAAATACATAGATACATTAAAACTAACCTTATTTGGACTGCTATATTGGAGGGATTATAGAGAATAATTCTCCTTAAATCTCTCCAAATATTGATGTATACCTCCTCCATGCAAAATTAGGAAACCAAGATAATCTTATTCCTAATTCCATGCTTAGAATATACATCAGATATTCCCCTTTAGGGCCAGCTATAATTAAAGGGAGAAAAATAATTAATTTTGTTTTAATATTGTAATATAATAATATCAAAAAATTATCTCAAATGTATGATAAATATACATCTGACAAAATTAAAAAATTCTCGTACAACAAGAGACCGGCCCACCAATGGAATATACGGACAATACCACTTTGCAAAAAATGACCCTAAACATTTAATTTAATACCTCGAGCGTCCCGACAAAAAAATCGACGATCGAATTAAATTAAATAAAACCTGAAGCCAACCATAAACACGTGCATATAAATGGGCTACATGAGGGATCACGAGGAAGTATAGGACACGGGCTAATCATACGAGAATACTGGATATCCCTAACTCAATCTCCGACTTAGTCCATTCTCCCACGAGCCCGGACTTATTCCACTAAAGGCCCTGGCTGAACTCTCGGCCCTAAACTCGAATTATGTCTCGAGTTTCCAATTATCAGATGCACCACCATCTCCCCATGTTTAAGATATGTATTCCCAATAATCGAATTAGGTTACTGAAAATCCAGTTCGAAAATCCTTTTATCCTCGCAACCGCACCACTCAACTTATTGGTATGCCGGATCAAAAGATCCACTGGCCAGATTTGACATATCCAAACTTATGAGCAAGCACACGAGGGGGAACTCCCCAACCTTTAATATTTTGGACGTGGTGTCTGTCAGATGATTATCAACCATCGAACGAAAAATGCCAGTACCCAACCCACCGATCATATTAATCTCGCCATAGAAATCTCAGCCATTGGTGACTCAATGTACTGGTCACTATCCGAACGTGATTCCCTCAGTCACATCTAGATTAAGAGACCGTGCAATCGCTGATAATATAGGATGTTGATCAATTCAAATAGTCAGTATAAAATTGATCATTATTGATCCCGCTCAATACACTCCAAGTGTACTAACACATCGAACTTGAAATCAAATCCCAAGATCGAGATTCGATCCATTCGACCTAGCCAAGACCAGCTAATATAACGATGTGCTACAACCGTACCAATGGACAGTTCGAATCCATTACGATTGTGAGCCCCTTGTATATGTGTCAGAACCTTTGACTTGATCTTCCCGCTTCTTGTGACGTGTCAAATACTGGACACAATACACGGACAATGCATACATACATCATAAATGGAATAAATATGAATTCGAGCATGCGTATCTTCTCAATTGAATCTCATTAATATTCACGGGATCCCGAATAATACGTAAAAGCATGGCTTTTAAGTATACCTATCCCAACACCACAAACCCTTATGGACCCAAAATAAGATGGGTACCAACATGTCACTCGTAATTATTTTGTAGGGAGATACAAGCAAAGATAGATGGTTCATGGACATAGGCTGCTCTGGGCATGTGATGGGAAATGCTAACTTCTTCACAAGCTTGAAACCTAAAGAAGGAGGATTTGTAACATTTAGTGACAACACCAAGGGTAATGTTATTGGAGTTGGTAATACAGGTAGCAATTCTTCTTTATACATTAGAAATGTCCTATTAGTTGATGGATTGAATCATAACTTACTTAGTATTAGTCAGTTATGTGATAGTGATTACAATATTTCTTTTGTTGCAAATAAATCTATTGTACCCTAAACCCTAAAGTATCATCATCATGTTTCCTTTATAGCCTATGGAAATCACAATGTGTATACAATTAGCCTAAATGATTTTTCAAATCAAAATGTAACATGTTTTATAGCTCATGATGAGCAAAGTTTGCTTTGGCTATGAAGATTAGGATATGCTAGCATGGATTTGATTTCTAAACTCGCTAAAAAGGATTTAGTTAATGGTTTACCAAAATCAAATTTTACAAAGATAAAATTTATGATGCATGTCAATTAGGTAAACAACAGAAAACTTCTTCTAAATGGAAAAAATGATATTTCCACTTCTACGCCATTGCAACTACTTAATATGGACCTTTTTGGTCACAACCGAGTGGCAAGTTTAGGTGACAAATTGTATGCTTTTGTGATTGTTGATGATTTTACTCGTTTTACGTGTGTGCTCTTTCTTGCTCACAAAAATGAGACACACACACATGTTGCTAAACAATGCCGTAGATTACAAAATGAAAAAGGCTATAAGATGACAAATATTAAGAGTGATCATGGTAGAAAATTTGAAAATGAAGATATAGAAAGATTTTGTGATGAACTAGGTATTGTAGACAACTTCTCTACACCTAGAACTCCATAACAAAATAGTGTAGTTGAACATAAAAATAGATCAAATCAATAAATGTCTAGGACTATGCTTAATGAACATAAGTTGCCACAATACTTTTGGGCCGCAGCCATTAGCACCTCATGTTATGTAATGAATCATGTGATCATTAGGAAATACGTAGACAAAACGCCTTATGAATTTTGGATGGGGCACAAGCCTAACATTGCTTATTTTAGAGTGTTTGGTTGTAAATGTTATGTGTTGAATGATAAATCTAACTTAGAAAATTTTGATGCACAATCGGATGAAACAATTTTTCTAGGATATTCTACAACGATCAAAGCATACAGGGTATATAATGAACTTTAGTTGTTAAAGAGTTCATGCATGTTGATTTTGATTAGTCAAACCCCTTCTCAAAGAAAGAGGATTAACATGATGATCTGAACTTAATTGAAGAGGGTGTAGACAAAATTGACCTTAAAAGAAATAAACTTAATGATGATCCTAACGAAGACTAAGAGAATCCAAATGATAGTGAAAATCCAACAAATGGATCAACTTCACTACCCCATGCTTAAAGATTGATTCACAACCATCCTAAGGATCAAATCATTGGTGATCCTACAACTTGTGTGACCAGAAGGTCTAAATGGAAAAATGTGCACTCTTATGTTGCATTACTCTCACATATAGAACCTAGTAATATAGATGAGGCTCTTGGTGATGAAGATTGCATTCTTGCTATGCAAGAAAAGCTAAGCCAATTTGATAAAAACCATGTTTGGACACTTGTGCCTAGACTCAATGACCATTCTATTATTGACACTAAATGGGTTTTTAGGAACAAGAAAGATGAACATGAAAATATTACAAGAAACAAAGCTAGATTGGTAGCCCAAGGATTCCATCAAGAAGAGGACATTGATTATGATGAGACTTTTGCCCATGTTGCTAGAATGGAAGCCATACGCATGTTGCTTGCATATGCATATCACAAATAATTTAAACTTTTTCAAATTGATTTCAAAAGTGAATTTTTAAATGATTTTATCGAAGAGGAAGTTTATGTTAAACAACCACCCGGTTTTGAAAATGATATATTTCCAAACCATATATTTAAACTTACAAAAGTACTCTATGGTTTGAAACAAACTCCTAAAGCTTGGTATGAACGGTTGAGAGGATTTTTGCTTGAAAATAATTTTAATAGAGGCAAAATTGATACAACCTTGTTTATTAAGTGCTTAGAAGACGACATGCTTATTGTGCAAATATATGTTGATGATATTATTTTGGGTGCTACTAGCATGTCAATGTGTGATGAATTTGCCAAGTGTATGCACAAAGAATTTGAAATGAGTCTCATAGGTGAATTGAACTTTTTTCTATGGTTACAAATCAAACAAACACCAAAAGGAATTTTTCTAAATCAATCAAAATATACAAAAGAGTTTTTGAAACGTTTTAATAATGATGATGCAAAACCTTTTGGCACACCCATGAGTACATCAACAAAACTTGACAAAGATGAAAATGGCAAGGATGTTGATTCTAAAATTTTTAGAGTCATGATTGGTAGTTTGTTGTACTTGACAGCAAGTAGGCCCGACATTGTGTTTAGTGTGTGTATTTGAGCTCTCTTTCAAGCTTTCCCCAAGGAATCTCACTTATTTGCTGTCAAACGTATCCTAAGATACTTGAAAAACACAATTGAGTTAGGATTGTTGAATCCAAGCCAAGATTGCTTTGACTTGTTGAGCTACTCTGATGTTGACTTTGCTGGATGCAATGTGGAACGCAAGAGTACCTCAGGGACATGCCACTTTCTTGAAAAATCTTTGGTCTCTTGGTCAAGCAAAAAGAAAAATTTAGTTGCACTATCCACTGCTGAAGCTGAATATATAGCTACCGATAGTTGTTGTGCGGAAACATTGTATATTGAGCAACAACTTAAGGATTTCAAGTTATCATTTGAGTGCATTCCTATTATGTGTGATAACACAAGTGCTATTTGTTTAACTAAAAACCCTATTCAACACTCTAGAACAAAGCATATTGAAATTAAATATCATTTCATCAGAGATCATGTTGAAAAAGGAGATGTTGAATTGAAATTTGTTAACAATGAAAAGCGACTAGCTAATATCTTCACTAAATCCCTTCAAGATGATAGATTTAACACCATTTGTAAACATTTGGGTATGATAAATTGGTGTGATGTATGATTACTTAAATATCCCTATTGATATGCCTTAATGTATGCTTCTATGCATGCTTTTGAGTCGACCCATATTTGATTGAGTTGACCATTTGAATGCCTGAGTGTCTGCTGTATCGAATCATTTAGTTTTTGAGTCGACACCTATAATTTCTTTATGCATAATATTGATTTTTGGGTAGACACTTTCTAAGAAATGAGTCGACACCTTTGCAATTACAGTCGACACCTTTTTGTATGTCTCTACACTCTAATTTGAGTTGACACCTTTGCAATTAGGGTCGACAAAAATTGTTCGTTGAGTCGACTCACATATATTTTGAGCCGACACCTTTGGCCCCAACTCCTTTTGGAATCTCAAGTGACACTTTCAGTGTCGACACAAATAAATTTTTGAGTCGATAGCAAAGGCTTAAGTATATATAGTGTTCGATGTTTTCTCTTTTCTCTCACGCATCCCTCTATCTTCTCTCCTCTGCAATTTGAGTCGACCTATTCATCTTCTCCCTTAATCCTCTCAGTACCCTAAACCTTCTACACTCCGTCGTCGATCATGTCACCTAAGGCTACTGGAAAGGGCTCTAAAACCTCTTAAGACAAGGGACCCTCAAACCCTAGGCCAAGGAAGAAGCAAAGAGACACATCTACTGTTGAAGAAAGAAAAGCACCTCAATCAGTTACAGAGACTTATGAGGTAATAGCTTTTGAAACTTCTAATGTCAGACTCTCTTTGTATTCATCTTTCATACATAGAAAGGTTTCCCCAAGCAAGGCCATCGATTTTGATTTCTACGATTCCATCGGTATGAGCTTTTAAAAATTATTTGCTAATTAAGGTTGGGACACCTTCCTAAAAATCATAGAACCTCACTACCCAACTCTGGTTATGTCTTTTTATGCTCGTATTAAATTTCCTGATCATCCTTCTGTAAACATTTGCTCTTGGGTAAATGGTAAACATATCATGATAACCCCTAGATCCTTGTGTGACATTCTTGGTATTCCTGCCAAGGACGATGAACAAATTTGTATTGGTTATCACCAAAAATCATTTGACATTGAGGCATACTCCCTAGTTGAGGCAGCCAAAACCATTTTTGAAATTGAAAATGAAAATGTGGATGTTACCAATCCCTTAGTGGCTATCTCATTAAAACCTAACAGGAGAATTTTACATCACATAGTCAATCATATATTTTTACCTAAACTTGAATAATATGGAGATGTCACTAATTTCTGAATGTTTATCATGTGGTGCATAATCAATCAAGTGCCTCTTCATGTAGGCTATCTCTTTATCTCTCACATGCTGCACTCTCACCCAAGAAACCATACCTCACTTCCCCATGGTATGTTTCTCACTAATGTCTTCAAGTACTTTAAAATTGACCTGTAAGAAGAGAAAGTTGTTCCTTTCCAAAGACATGACCTGTATGATGCCTCCACCCTAAAACGCATGCCCATTGTCAAAGTTAATGGTGTTTCGGTCATTGAACACAAGGTTTCCACACCTTCTATTACCACCACCTCTACTCATGCTGCTCATGTTTCACCATCACATACTCACCTCTCTATCCTATTCACTATGGTTCACCACATCAGTCTCCTATCCACCCCGATCCTATCTCTATCCCTACATCTTCTCTTCATCATTCTCAGCCTCATATCCCATCTCATCATCCTCCTCCTGTAGTTGCCTCCTCATTTATTCCTTCATCCTCAGCTCACCTCTCTAACATTGATTCCTTGCTTCAATCCATTATCTCCCAACAAGCTCTTGCCTACCAAGATCAACTAGCCTTTCAGTCCAAAGTTGACGAACAACTCTCGGACATGCACAAATCTCTCTTCTCGATGCACAATGAGATGGCCCGGCTAAAAGACTCAAGTAAAACCATGGCAATGGAAGTGGGTCTTTCACCAACAAGTCGTGCACAACTTAACACAGTGATAAAGGAAGGATTGGCTAACTTTGTGAAGTTCAACGAACTAGTCTCAGAACAAGTTCGAGAAGAGTGTGCTCCATTTGCCACAAAATCCTTGAGAGAGCACAATGAAGAAGCTGAAGCCTTCTGGTTCAAGTTGAGAGAAGTCATGGAAAACAGAACTAAGTGCCAAGAACATAAAGGCAGTGGGAGGAAAACTGAGGATTTTGTAAATCAAATAGAGAAAGCCATGACTAGCAAGTCAAAAGGAAAAATGAAGGCACCTCAGATAGAGAAGGCACTCAAAGAGAAGGAATTGGCTGAACAAGTATTTACTGCTAGGCTTGGAAAGTTAAAAGAAGATGAGAAGAAAGTTGAAAAATCATGATATGCCTAAGAAATATATGAGGCTAGCAAGATGACTAAACCAATCTCAAAGGGTATATGAACAAGAAATTGGATGAACTTTGATTTTTTTTTTTTTTTTGTATTGATGTACATGTTTTTCAGATGAGTTTCTTTTTGAATGAATTACTTTTCTTGTGAATCAACTACTCTTGTATGATTAAATGCTATATTGTGATTTGATAAAGGTGATTTTCATTTCATTACTCTGATCTTTTACTCCACTTCGCCATGACAAAGGGGGAGAAGAAGCAGATTGATTTGTTTAAATACCGTTCTCATATTTTTTTTGCTTCACTCTGATATACTTTAAGAATCACTCTTTTATAATTTCTTAAGGCATGAAACTTTTTCTTTGATGATATTGTTCTTAAAATACTTTCCTTATTTGATTAGTTCTGATAATTTTCATCAAATTGTTGTTGAAATTGTTGTAAAATTTTTTTTTTCTGATACTCTCTATATTGGTTTTAATGCTCTAACTCAAAATTTATCCTATGCACTTATTCAGTGAGAGTTCTTCACTCTTCCATACACTTTTATTTCTCAACAAATTAATAGTTGTCATAGTCAAAACGTGGGAGATCGTTACCCCTAGGGTTATTCAATCAACCTTTATCTTTAGTTTTTACGTATAATAACACGTTGATTTGGTATTTACTAATGTTTTGATTTGCATTAGAAAGCATTTTCAGGAATTGAGAGCCTTAAAATTAATCTCAAGCACGAATAAGTCAAGATCATTCAATCAAGCTTAAAAGGTTGAAAAAATTCAAATTCAGAACAAATGAGAGAAATGAGTCGACACATCCCAAAATGAGTCAACCCAAATCAGCACAACATGAGCTCTTGACAATATGAGTCGGCACATTCCTCAAATGAGTCGAAACCCAAGCTGCACAACATTTGTTCCTTTGTTTCTAAAACAAATGTGTAGACCCTCTTTACCAAATGAATCGACCAAAATTCTACTCCTCCTCTATATTTGAAGATGTTGAAGAACTGAGTCGATACCAAATGTAAATGAGTCAACACTTATGAAGCCCATGTAAGAAATCAAATTTTTAGTCAACACTAGTTCATTAACCCATTCACCCCCATTTGGATTGATATTTGGGACAACAAACATATCATCTACATATAGGAGAAGTATCAGATAAGAAGAATCCAAACTCTTGGCATAGCAATAGTGATCACCTTGGTATCTATTGAACGTAGTATCTGCCATAAAACTGTCAAACCACTCATACCACTAAATTCAGTATAGTCGTAATGGTGGATATCTTCACAATTGGTGAAAATATCTTTGTGTAGTCAATTCAAGGCTTCTGCCGAAAACCCTTTGTTAGTATATTTGGCTATTCATGGGTTTAGTACAAAACCATTGTGTCTGCACCTTAATTTTGGGTTTGGGGTTTTAGGTTTTTGTGTCTAGGTCCTCCGTCTATTCACAATCGATAAACCCGTTAACGATCTCCTACATGTATATGTCACTCACGACACACATCCATATGCAATTTTCACTCACCAAATCATATGAATCATGCTGGTTGTGTTTTTAACTGCCTAGAACCGATATAACTAACCTATACGGGGTGAATAGGTTAAATACTGATAAATTAAAAATTTTAATTTTAATTGTTAATTTTAAAATCTAACATTATAGTAAGTTAAGGTTAATAAAATTAACATTGACATAAAGTTGTAAAAGCTATAAAAATCCAACAACCATAGGGAACACACGATATATGTGAAAATCCTAAGGAACCTCCCTGGGATGATGTTAGGATAGTATACATAAAAGTCATACTTTTATGTATTTTGTTATCATGGATCCCTGGTTTATTAATGAGAAAATTTTGAGAGGTATTTGCATTCACTATTTCGTAGCTATTGTGTGTACGATGTGTGAATGTATAGCCCGTATATTCTGTCCAGTATTTGACTCGGTGCATGAAGCGCGAAAGATCAGGTCAAACGTTCTGAAAAATATAAAAGAGGGCTCATAATCGCAATGGACCCGGATAATTCATTGGTATAATTGTAGCACATCGTTATAGTAGCTGGTCTTGGCTAGGATGAACAGCTCGAACTCTTGTCTGGAAATTTGATTTCAAGCTCGATGTGTTAGTACACTTGGAGTGTATTGGGCAGGATCTTTAGGATGATCAATTGTATACTGACTATATGAATTGATCTACATCCTATATTATCATGTATTAGACATACACTTAATCTCGACGTGATTGATTTATCATGTTCAGCTAATGCACAGTGCTTTGAGTCACCAATGGCAGAAATTTTGATATTAAGAACAATATGACCGGTGGGCTTCGTACTTTCGTTGTTTATTCGATGATCAATAATCAGCTCACAGAAACCATGACCGGTTTAGGTTGAGAAGTTCCCGCTCGTGTGCTTTTCTTATAATTTTGATTATGTCAAATCTGGCCAATTGATAGTTTGATCCGGCACACTCAATAAGTTAAGTGAGACGGTTGCGAGGATAAGAGGATTATCGAACTGGGTCGTCAGTAACTTAATTCAATTATCAGGAATCCATATTCTAAACGTGGGGAGATTACAGTGAAAATGATAAAGTGAAAACCCGATACACAAATCGAGTTAGGGCCGAATGGATCACCTTTTCTCTAGTAGACTTTTGGGGACATTGCTTAGCAAAGTGGCCCAATAGTATATGGATAGTATACTTAAAAGCTACGCTTTTATGTATTTTATTATCTTGGATCCTTGAAATATTAATGAGAAGTAATTGAGATGTATTTGTATTTACTGTTTCATATCCATTGTATGTATGATGAATGTATGCGTAGTCCGTATATTTTTTCTAGTATTTGACTTGTCGCACGAAGCGAGGAAGATCAGGTCAAAGGTTTTGACAAAATATACAGGTAGGCTCACAATTGTAATGGACTTGGATAATCTATTGGTACGATTGTAGCAAATATCGTTATATTAGCTGATCATGGCTAGGTCGAACGGATCGAGTTCAGGTTTGGGAATTTGCTGTTCAAGCTCGATGTGTTAGTACACTGGGAGTGTATGGAGCAGGATCATTAGGATGATCAATACTATACTGACTATATGAATTGATCTGCATCCTATATTATTATGTATTGCACGTACTCGAAATCCCTATGTGATTGATCAAATCATATTCGGATAATGCATTGTGCTTTGAGTCACCAATGCCTAAGATTTTGATATTGAGATCAATATGACCGGTGCGTTGGGTAGTGTCGTTATTCATTCGATAGTTGATAATCAACTGATGGAAATCATGTCCGACTTAGATTAAGGATTTCCCCCTACCGTGCTTTTCTTATAAGTTTGAGTATGCCAAACCTGGACTGTGGATCGGTTGATCCGACATACTCAAATGGTTAAGCGGTGCGGGTGCGAGGATAAGAGGATTATCAAATCGGGTTGTGAGTAACCTAATTTTATTTTTGGGAATCTATATCTAAAATGTGGGGAGACTACAGTGCAAATGATTATTGGACACTCGAGACACAAATCGATGTAGGGCCGGCAGTTTAGTCAAGACCTTTAGTGGAGTAAGTCTTGGTTCGTACAAGAAAGGATCTAACTTGGGGATTGAGTTACGGATATCCAATTTTCTCATACGGTTATCCCGAGTCCTATACTTCCTCGTGATCCCTTACGTAGCGCAATTATATGCGTGAAATATAACTTGTTGGTTTCGGTAATTATTTAATTTAATTCGATCGTCGAATTTTTTGCCGGGACGGTTAGGGTATTAAATTAAATAATTAGGGGTATTTTTTGTATTTGGTACACCTAGGGATTTAATCCCTAGGTGGCCGACCCTAGAAAATTATATCTACTTAATTATTTCGTTAAGATATATCTTATATATCTTGGAAAAAAAATAATCGGATGGCATATATTATTTTGGAGACATTTTAGGAAGTGAATATGTTTTTCTCTCTCTCTCTCTCCTCTCTCCTTTGGCCGGTCACCCTATGGGTATTTTATATATTTATTTTATGTCTATATTGTGTGGAATATATATGGAAGAGATATATACGTATCTCTAAATATATATATGCATGGATGTAAAATAAAATACGTGGAGAATAAAATACTCACAACAAAGCATTTTTGTGCCTAAGAAAACCCTAAGCCGTCGACCTCCCCTATCTCCTCTTTGCGTCATTTTGCAATTTTGAGGGTTGGTGTGTGAGAAGAAACCAAGGAACGAGATCGTGCCTCGACCAGATACAGTGCCCACACTCTGTAGTCGTTGTAGTGTATCCAGGACATACGCGAGAAGGTCGCTAAGTGGTCTCTACTTAACATGGAATAATCGAAACATTAGTATAAATTTTCATTCGTTATCCCGTCCTATATTTGTCTTGCTTTTTCGTAAAAAACTTGAGATTACAATTTTTACGGCCCCGCAATCGATCCAAAAATTATTTTTTAAAAACTTCCATTGCATCGACTCTAACAGTGCTATCAGAGCCGGTCATGTGCTTTTCATGAAAAGCCTATGTGCTAACCATGGTTTTGCAGCTTTTAGTCCTTACGATCCGGTCTTTGTGTGATGGGTTTTAATTATATTGCATTTAACCGAAAGTATCCCGATAATTTTTAAATCGGGATTAAGATGTTGTACGCCTCCTACGTGGGGCATAGGTTTTTTGCAATGTAATGTTTAATATTCATGCAAGTAGTTTTTCAGATTTATATTGTATATCAGGAAACAAAAAACAAGGATCGAGAGACGAGGCGCAACCATGGTGGCGGGACTAGTGCGGCACATTTGTGGCATGGTGGTAGGACGCATGCAGCTGTTGGAGCCGGCGAGCGGAAGCGTCGGGGTTTTCAAAAAAAATGTTTTTAATCAAAAATCCAACCCGTTCTTCATGAAACTAGAAGACGGGAGCGACATACAAGGTTTAAAGAAAACTTTACCGGTGAAATCCCGTCGTGGGATTTCGAGTGTTCCAATCTGAAGGTGAGACCACCTCGGGGTCTTCTCACGTATATCCCCGGCACGTACTCGCCTCCGGTGGGTGGGCACCGATCCGAGACGAGACTCATTGGCTTCTTACACACGTTCCTCCATCCTCGAACCTCGAAGCTTGAAGCAAGAAGGAGGGAGAGAGAGGGGGCGGCGGCTCATCTTGTGATTTAGGGTTTATGGAGACCAAAAATTAATTCTCTTGGAATGAATTAATTCCCTCCATAAAAGATGAATATCTATATCTAGTATTTAGGAAACAAGACAAGTCCCATTCCTAAAATCAAGCATAGAATATTCCCCTTTAATCTCCACCTAGGGCCGGCCATGTTGTGGGGAAAAAATGATATTATTTTATTTTATTTTTGTTATATTTTTAGTGTAAAATAAAATACACCAAAAATATATACTAAATAAAATAAAATACATTTACCAAAATAAATAATTTTCTCCCACTATCTTGGACCGGCCACCCTTAGGAAATTCCCTAAAATACCTTTTGCCAAAAATGCCCCTAACCATTTAATTTAATACCCCGAACGTCCCGGCGATTAAATCCGACGCTCGAATTAAATTAAATGA
>JAULLG010040168.1:0-14220 GCA_035668355.1 Sarracenia leucophylla
TGCCTCCCCAGCGTGGTCGATTACGAAGCAGTTGACTTCTATTGCAGGTTGGTGGGTGGCGTGGAACACATTGAGCCTCAGCTTCATATTTCCGAATGAGACGTTCATAACCCCATTTCGGTAGTTGATGCATGCGTTTGCTGTGGCCAAAAAGGGGCGCCCAAGAATAACAGGTGTTTGTCTTCTTGAGTTCGTATCGGGCTCAGTGTCTAGTACTATAAAATCAACAAGGAAAAGGAATCTGTCGACTTTAATTAGAACATCTTCGATTATGCCTTGGGGAACCTTGACTGACTTATCTGCTAACTGGAGAGTGACAAGGGTTGGTTTCAGTTCTCCGAGGCCCATTTGTTCATAGACCGTATACGAGAGAAGATTCATGCTAGCTCCTAAGTTCAATAGCGCTCGATCAATCTGATGATCTCCAATTACGCATGACATTGTTGGTATCCCCTGGTCTTTTAACTTGGGGGGCTAAGTCATAGCTAATGACGGAACTAACGTGCTCAGTGAGTAGCACTTTCTTGGGGACGCTTATCTGTGTCTTACGCTTTTGGGTGCATAAGTCTTTCAGGAACTTAGTGTAAGATGGTATTTGTTAGATAGCATCAAGAAGGGGTAGGTTGATTTTGACTTGCTTGAACAATTCAAGTACGTCAATCAACGGTGGTCCTATCTTAAGCTGAGGTACTGGTGGTTCAAGGCATGATGGGTATGGTGCCTTTGATTCTTTTAGTATCTCTAGAGGGGCCATGAGTGCATCCTCAAATGCATCTCTGGGTGGTGGTGAAGTTTCTTGCTGAGTTGCTTCGGAGTCATCGGACTCATCCACAATTATCGGGGTAGGTATCGGCTGAACATGTATGTCCTTGGTGGTGTTGGAGTCTTGAGACTCCTCGATTAAGGTTGGTGTTGGTGTTTTCGGGTAATGGCCATGGTTCTAGCTCTTTTTCACTCCTCAAGGTCATCACAGCCTTAGCTTGCTCATGATATACCCCGCTACTGCTGGGTTTGTTTTCGATGACGTACTAGCCCTTGGGGTTTGCTACTGGCTGACTTGGCAATTTACCATCCTCTTGGCGATTTAGTGCAGTAGCTATTTGCCCTACCTATGTTTCTAGTTTAGTAATGGATTGCGAGTTAGAACTCAAAAGTTGGGTTTTCACATCTGAATTTTTCAGGGCTTTCAACATGGTTTCTTCGAAGCCAGGTGCTCGAGGGGTTGGGGCAATTGCTTTTTGACGGGGATGGTAGGCATGTTGGTTGAAAAAGTTGAATGTGGGCCTTGGAGCCTGAGTCTGAGGTTGGCCAGGTTGTTGATTCCGCCAGCTAAAGCTTGGATGGTTCTGCTAACAAGGGTTATAAGTGTTAGAGTAAGGGTTGTTTCCTAGTTGGCGAAATCCTTGAGTAGCGTTAACTTGGTCTTGAACAAAGTCGGGGAATTGCTCAGCTGCAGAACATTCGGTGACGAAGTTTCCGGGGATAGCACATAATGCGTAGGCTTCTTGGATATTTGAGGGTGTAGCT
The DNA here is from genome assembly GCA_035668355.1 of Sarracenia leucophylla. Lineage (NCBI taxonomy): Eukaryota > Viridiplantae > Streptophyta > Magnoliopsida > Ericales > Sarraceniaceae > Sarracenia > Sarracenia leucophylla. The sequence continues at coordinate 1,528 of JAULLG010040168.1, forward strand.
TGAGCTATAGGTAGACCAGTGGTCAACAACATGTCTATCTTTTTGTTGATGGACTTTACTTGGGCTATAATATCTATGCTTTCGTTGACCTCGTAAAATGATTGAGTCTTTGGAGCTAGTGACCTATCCATGCGGAAGACTGAGGCTTGATGTTGTGTGCTCTCGCTTAATTTCTCTAAGTGAGTCCATGGCTCGGTCTCGTTGTTCATCATGAATGTGCCTCCACACGAAGCGTCGACGTATTGACGATGTTGGGGCAACAGACCTTCGTAGAAGCTCTTTACTAGTTGCCACTTTGGGACTTGATGGTGAGGACAACTCCTTATCAGCTCCTTGAGACAGTCCCACGTCTCGTAAAAAGATTCTCCCTCTTGTTAAGTAAAGCTAGTGATAGCTTGACGAATCTGATTCGTTTTACCGATTGGGAAGAATTTTCGAAGGAATTCTTGTTGAAGTTTAGCCCACATGGTTATTGAGTTTGGCTTTATAGACTTAAACCAATACTTGTCATTGTCACGAAGGGAGAATGGGAATAACTTCATGTGCATGGCTTCCTCGGTTAGATTATTGAGTCTCATGGTAGAGCAGATCTCTAGGAATTCGTCTACGTGTTTGTAGGGATCCTCATTGCTAAGTCCATGGAAGGGGGGCAGTAACTGCAAAAGATTAGGTCTAATCTCGTAGTTACCGTTCCCGGCATTGGGTGATGCTAGGCAAGTTGCAGACTTGTAAGCAGTTGGGATGTAGTAATCCATTAATGCTTTGAGCTGTTGATCGGCCTGGTTAGCCTAATCATTACGTTGATTGGCCTTCAGGACGACCAGAGGGTCAATTCCGTCGGCCATGGTGGGTGTGTGAAGTAGTGTGGGAGTTCGGGGGAAAGCGTTCGAATGGAAGTTCGTTCTTAAGATTCTTTCTATTTCAGGATCGTAAGAAGCTAAGTCATAAGGCGAAGAATGGCGACCAAGAATGTAAATAACAGTACTGAAATAAACAAGAAATACTAAGCAAACAGAATTTTTTTTAGTGTCCGGACGAAAGAGGAATAGAGTCCGGGCGACACGTGGAGGGTAGCGTCCGGAAGGCTAAGGATAGCGTCCGAACTGCACCTGTTCTAGAATTTGGAATTTTCTATTTTTGGGCAGAAAACTAAAAATTTTGAGAACTCGGGCTAAAAATAAAGCAAATTATATATTTAAAACAAAATAAGTGTCTTTCTCTCCGGCAACGGTGCCAAAAACTGGTTGTTTCAACATACTGTATCGGTAATTTTACTAAATCTCTTAATCGTTAATCGTGGGTTGACTACTGTTTATTTTAATTATTTTACCAAGATTCACTACAAACTGGGTAGTAAGTAGTAACTCTAGGGTCGATCGCACGGGGAAAATGAGTTATTTTGTTTAAGAAAAGATTTAAACAATTTAATTTAGAAAAAGAGAGTAAATCTTGGATTTGTTGGGAAAAATAGTTTTTAGCAGTAAATAACTAAAAAATTAAAATGATAGTTAATATAATTTATGTGAAAGATTTCACCTCAGGGTTAGAATTCACCGTCATTTGATAATCTAGTTTCGATATAATTCCTACATTATCAAGTTTTGAATAAGATTAAATCTATCGTGACATGACCGATATGGATATCCAAGAAAGATAGATTTTGATTTTAACAAGGCTTACCTATCAGAAGTATAGCATATCTCAGGTTCTACTTTCAAAATCCCGAATTACAAATACGGCATAGTGTATCCAAGATTACGGCCCATCTAGAGTACAGTCCGTTTTATCCATGGCATTGGCTATATTCGAACAATTAAAAGAATCATGTAACACTCATTTAATGCAATCACAAAAAGCTTAAATGGGAATTCGATTAATTAGAAAACTACAATTGTTGCATAACAATATGATTACAACACACAAATAAAGTACAGAATTAATCTACTTCTATGTTACCAAATTACGGCTTCATCGTCACCTGAGGCGGAGGAAGGGACTTAGCCACTCATGGTCGGTTAGAGCTTCATCGTTATGTTGATGTCGATCGTCATCGACAGCTCCTCGGCGAGGTTCGGACCTTCCAAAGGTGACTTGGCCCAGGTGGCCAAAACTACAAACTACTATATATAAGAGAAGGTGACTCGATACTGAATTATTGAATGTTTTTTAAAATAAAAGAATACAAGGTCCTATTTATAGTGTTTCGGATCCTCGAAATTAGCAACTTCTGACACGGGGCATCCGGACGGTGGGCGTCTGGCATCCGGATAGAATCGCGTAGAGGACATGTCAGTTTCCTGTTTTGGAGCATCGGGATGGTCGGTGACAAGCGTTGGGACGGAACTTGCTTAGTCACCACGGCAGATAGTGTCGGGACAGTCGGTTGATTGGTGTCATGACGGTGGAAGCGTCGGGTCGGTGAATGAAGAGCGTCCGGACAGAATGTATAGGTTCGGTGGTCTTCGTTCGGTTGTGTTGAATTTATTGCTAAAGTGGTTGTTTTGCATCACTTCTCCAATTCTTATCCTATACACAAAAATACTACAAAAACACATATTAGATAGCAAAAAGTGGATTAACTCAACATAAATTGACGGGTCTAAATTGTCACATTTGAGTGCCGAACAATGATCTCAAATCGATTTTAGAAAAACAAATTGAGCCCTTCAATTGATCAAATAGGTTATCAATCCTTGGCATCATGTACTTGTTCTTATATGCCACTTGATTCAATTTTTGATAATCTATACACATTCTCAATGAACCATTTTTATTCTTCAAAATAACGCCAAAGCTCCGAACGGAGACACGCTCTGTCGGATAAAATATTTTCCAATAACTCATTAACTTAAATATTCAATGCTTCTAGTTTTGCTAGTGCAAAATGATACGAAGGTAATGAAATAGGTGTTGTTCCGAGAACAAGGTCTGTACAAAAATCAACCTTTCATCGTGGTAGGATTTCATATATCTCTTCCAAGAATTTGACATGAATATCACACACCACCGGGGGTAAGTCTCCACGAGTGCAAAAAACTTTATTCAATACTAACGAAGACAAAAAAAATACTAAGATTTCCCCAATTTTCCAAGCCATGAAGTCGAGAAACCATACCATCATCTTTGTCCCCCATGAACTATAAGATATAACCCACTCTAGTCACAATTGATAGTCACAGAGTAGGTGGTCAACTAATCCATGACTTGAATGACATCAAATAAGTCCATATCTTGGATAATAAAATCAAACATTAGACGGTGACCTGATATCTCAAACTCACAAGACTTGCCGACATGCCTCAACATCGTGTCGCTCTCAACTTATGTCTCTACTACTAACACTCTATCTGTATTCTCATATTCTAAACCCAATGCTGATGAAAATCTAGACGATATAAACGAATGAGTATCTCCCATATCAATAATCACACCTGCTCCAGAATGATAAATCAATGCAATACCTCAAATTCAAGAAGGTTCAGCTGTGGTGTCGGGTGTCATTGGTGTGGTTGATGCACTGGTCTCTACAAGTGCGTAGAGTCTATCATGCGTCTGACCGGTGGTCCCTCTTCCATCCAATGGCCTCCCTACTGGTCCAGAAGTCAAACTCTACCCACCAATTGATCACTATCCCTAACTAATATTCTTGTGTCCTTGATCAAATTGTGCTACTTGTGTACCAGACTGGTCTTGCCAATTCTGTCCCTAAGGGCAATCTCATTATATATGTTTTGACTGACCCCACTGGTAACAAACTATAGATCCCTTCTACTACCGTTGTTGCTACTGCAAAATTTCCTGTTAGTTTTCTGGTTGTCCATACAATTTTCCTTATGACGGCCACTCCTACAGGCACTTTCTTGCTCTATTTCCCCATTATCAGCAATGAAAATAGTTCAAATCCGGACACTCCAGTTTGGTTGAAAATTCAACTGATGGAGTGGGTGTTGATACTTAAGACAGTTGAGGCCCCTTCTGAAAGAAACCTAAACCAACCCTATTTTAGCTTTTTAAATGGCCAACCATTACATTGCACACCTCCTTGGAGACTCGTATTCTCTTGTCGCTCCCTAAACCTCTTGTTAGCGGCTAAAATGTTTTAAGCATTGATAGTTAACTCTACCAAGTCTACATAAACTCCTATTCTCATTATAGCTAGCTTCTCCTGGATAATAGGTCGAAGACGTTTCTTGAACCGTTCCACTCTCAAATCTTCCATCGCCACCATCTCTGGGGAAAACTATGATAGTTAGTAGACTTTGCCGGAAGATAGACATCCCTCCATGGATAAGAGACAAAGACATGTCCTTAAACTAATTTTTAGAAGACTCAAGAAAGTACTTCTACAAGAATGTCTTTGTAAAAGCAACCCATGTCTTCTTACTGGGGGTTCGTGCGAACTTCAACCATTCAGTCACATCCCATCAAAACTAAAATGTAGCTAAGTCTACCATGATATCTTGCTCAATAATCTGGAATGTATTGAGAAAATGAGTAATCACATCTAGCTAGTCTGTTGCTGCCCACGAAACTGGCTTCTAGCAAAGGTCAATGGGTTCAACTACTGAAACTCTTGCATCATCAATATAGCCATGTCATCTGGTTTCTTAACCCCTCGCCGTGTATTCTCGGCTACCGTCCTCATAACATCCAACATCTGCTAAAAAATTTCATCTCTGACCACTAGAACAACTCCTACCCTATGAACTGGTGGAATAGGGACTTCTTCACTTAATGGTGCCTACGAGGGTTGAGCATCCCCATTGGCGGGTACCTGCACATTGGCACACCCTCTACTATGTCCACGACCTCATCTTATTCTCGGCATTATCGTCTATACAAAAGGAATAATAAACGTAGGTTAAAATGAAATTTATAATATCCATATCATTTTCAAATGTAACAATTTTAACTTTCTATCTATTTACAACATTAACACATTTTACTCCTGAACACATACATCACAAACCAAGTACAACTTCCAAGAATGATATGTCAATTTGGAGGACTCCTCGGATTTTACATAGATATAGTATCAGCCAAGCATCATTATAATTCAAAATCCTATACAATTGACCAAATGCCAAAGGAAAGTCACATCATCCCTTAGATTCTCCCTCATGCCCATTAAACACATAGCACATGCAGATTGAGTTCATCAACAAACTACACAAGCATACAACATATGCAATGTCATACACATAAAATGCTCATCAAATGGGTTACTAATTAACGTAATTCCTAAGTATTCTAACCTAAATCTCTAATACCAAGCTGTCAAACCCCAAAAAAATGAGGTCAGACGGGAACTAGAACAATACAAAAACATCCATCGAAGGGATCCATAACATGATCCAAGTCATGTTTGTAATGGGTTAACGTTATCATTCATCAAACCCAACCTTTACTTTATCAATAACTCCCAAGCTTTAAACTATAAATACTTTTAAATCATTCTAATCACGTTTAAGAAAAGTCTAGGATAAAGACAGAATAAAATTTCTCACATAATTTACTACATCAGTAAAACACTCAATAGTGCTCAACTAAATTATACAAGAACAGAGTAAGAGCTACTGGATGTTGTTTTTGCATTAGAAAATTCCGATCATACCTATTGGGATCAAAAGTCGTTTTCTAAACTGACCATGCTGCCCTAAAGCACTATTGGGATAGTATACGTAAAAGCCATGCTTTAATGTAATTTTCTTATTGATCCCTACAATATTAATGAGAAAATAAATGAGACATTTTGTATTTACTGTTTCATATTTATTACATGTATGGTGTGTTAATGCATTGTCCGTATATTCAGTAGAGTATTTGACTCGGTGCATGAAGCGTAGATGATCGGGTCAAAGGTTTTGACAGAATATACAGGTAGGCTCACAATAGCAATGGATCCAGGCAATCCATTGGTACGATTGTAGCACATTGTTATATTAGCTGGTCTTGGCTGGGTCGGACGACTCAGATTTCGGTCTGGAAATTCAATGTTCGAGCTCGATGTGTTAGTACACTTTGAGTGTATTGAGTGGGATTAATAGGATGATCAGTTCTACACTGACTATATGAATTGATCCACATCCAATATTATCATGTATTGCACGAACTCTTAATCCCGATGTGATTGATCGAATCATGTTCTGATAATGCGTAGTGATTTGCGTCACCAATGGTCGAGATTTCGATGTTGAGATCAATATGACCGGTGAGTTGGGTAATGACGTTATTTGTTCGATGGTTGATAATCAACCAACGGAGATCACGTTCGGTTTAGGTTGAGGAGTTCCCCCTCGTGTGCTTTGCTTAAAAGTTTGATTATGCCAAACCCGGCTGGTGGATCAGTTGATCCGGTGTATACAAAAGGATAAGTGACATAGTTGCGAGTATAAGAGGATAATTTAACCGGGTTTTCAGTAACTTAATTCAGTCATTGGGAATCCATATCTTAAACATGGGGAGATTTCAGTGCATGTTATAATTCGAGACTCGAGACATAATCGAGTTAAGGCCTAGAGTTCAGTCTAGACCTTTAATGGAATAAGTCTTGGTTCGCGCGAGGAAAGATCTAACTCGGGGGTTTAGTTAGGAATATCCGATTTTCTTGTACGGTTAGCCTGAGTCCTATACTTCCTTGCGATCCCTTACATAGCCCATTTATATGCACGATTTATTTTCAGTGGGCTTCAATAATTATTTAATTTAATTCAATCGTTAGATTTTTCATCAGGACGGTCGAGGTATTAAATTAAATGTGTAGGGGCATAATTGGCATTTGGCATAACTAGGGTTTTTCTGCCTAGGTGGTCGGCCCTTATTGTCGATGAGAGAGAGTTGATTTTGTGAGATATATTATATATATCTTATATGGTATGATATATATATATATATATATATATATTTATGTATATGAGAAGATAATTAATATACACATATTTTGGTGAGATTTTTTCTTGCTCTCTCTCTCTCTCTCTCTATCTCCTCCACATGGCCGGCCTAGTAAGGGAATGTGATCTCCTCATTTTGGTAGATGTATATCTCTTGCTCAATATTAGGTAAGTTGATATACATGTATATTATGACATACATTAAAATGAGAAGAGGAGAATATAGAGATAATCTAATTCACTCTCTCCCTCACCCTATGTTGCCGCCCCTCTCTCTCTCTCTCCTTCTTATTTTTCTTGCAACAATTTGGAGACTTGAAGTGTGTTTTGAAGCCAAAAGGAGATGATTCGGATCGGTGCCCACACATCGGAATCAACATGTGCGTCGGTTCATACGTGAGAAGATCGTTGGGTCATCTTGGATCATTTTTCGGCATCAAATAAACATGTTCATGTTTCTTAGAGGTATATATAATCATATTATATCAGAATAAGTTAATTAGTTTCTTCATGAAATGTGCAATACGTCGTTTTTTTTACGGTCATGATGTCGTTTACAAAACATTTTCCGCTGCATGGCTCTAACAATGGTATCAGAGCCTGTTGTGTTTTTCATTACAAATATATGTTCTGGCCTTTATTTTTCAACACATGTCGTTATGATCCAGTTCTAAAATCGATTGAATGAATGGTCTTATTTATATTGCTTTTCAACCGCGTATCTCGACGGTTTTTAAATCATGATTGGATCGGTTGTACACCTCAACGTGGGGCATAGGATTTGCAATGTAATATTTATTTTATTCAAGTTATTTTTCTAGATTATTCTTGTAAATCGAATCACAAAACGGAGGTCGAAAATGAGACGGGAAAAGACCAAAAGGAGCGGCGGCAGCGGCTGTTCGGTAGCAGCAGGTTTGGCCTATTCGTGACACGTTTTTTGGGTTTTCGAATACTTTTTATGATGCAATTTTTCTCCTAGAATTAAATTTAATCCTTAGATTTCCAACGGTGGTTCAGTGCATCCAAGGCGACGACGGAAAGGCTGTCAAAACGGAGTCCAAAGTTGGTGCTGCTGAATATGGCGTGAATAGTGACGTGAATTTCAGTGAATTTTACGGGGGACTTCTGTGATGAATTTCAACATGATTTCTTTGTGGAGATCTAGTTTCAGATGTTATCTTGCTCCATTAATTTTTTTGGACTGAAAAGGTAGCGGAAAGGCAGCCAAATAGTGGCTGGAAGAATGGCACGCGCGGTTGTCCACACAGTAGAAAAGTCCGCACTTAAGGGATTATTTGGGGCTTCTTTTCAGACATTTTCTGGTGACCCAGCGGTGGTCCTGGGCTGTGACGATGATCTGGTGGCTGAGGAAGAAGGTCGAGTCATTGACGGCACATTTAGGGTTCCAAAACCCAAGTCGTTTAACCATTAAGTCGAGATCGTCGGATTAAAAGATTAAATGAAGGATCAGGATCATAACGACTTTAATTATTTATTTTTGTCATTATTTTTTATTATTTATTGATTTTTTAATTAATTACGTGAATTATTTTTTATTTTATTTATTTTTCCTTTTATGTATGATTTTTTAAATCAAGGAATATTAGGAAAAAGGATTTTTTGAAATAATTAATCAAAGCAATTTTTGAAAATGGAAAATACATAGATAATTAATTTATTTAATTTTTACGTTAAGTAGATAATTAATTAGGAAATTTTTTAAAACTCGGGTAATTAATTTATTTTTGCAAAATTAATAAGTAAACCTTTTTGTTTGTTTTAATGAAAATTAACATGGAATTTTTAATTGATTCAAACCGGATTTATTTTAATCGAATAATTAAAAATTTGTTTATAGTTTAAAATAATCAAAAAGGTAAAAACCCTCGGTCTTTTTAACATATTAAGTGGGAGAAGGATTTAGTCACAGATAGATCCAACGGTCTCCATCACACGTTCATCGGAGATGTGATTTTAACTCGCGTACCGGCTTGACCTGTCTCTCTATGGAACGATTAAAATCATAGTATCTTTAGAACGAATCTTTGACTTGGGTTGATTTGAAATATAGCGCAATGAAGGGCTCGCACACACCGGGTTCGGGGCTTTGACACCGGCTTTTTAAATTAGGTGAGATGGTTATACATTTTACCCTTCAATAAAAATATCCTCCATAAGAAGTCACTGTTTTTATTTGCGGGCACCAAATTTATTAGTTGTTTAGTCACTTAGAATATATCCGGAAATAAAAACATGTTATTCCTTTGTTCGTTAACTGTTAGACGTCCAAACTATGTGGCCTAATTAGTTAATGTGACTCTAGGCGAATTGTTTTTGTTGTGATATCTTCTAAGAGGAATTAATAGACAGGTATGTCTGTCCGGACATGGATTGATTTGTAGACGTCCACACTACGTGCCCTGCTTAATCACACTGGTTTCGGGCTGCTAATAATTTTTTTAAAATTAAAAGGTTGAGGGACCCTAAATTTTTTCCAAAGAATTAAAAACTTTTCTCTTTTGTTTATCAGGATTTAATAACAGGATCTTATAATCCACTTCCGGTGATTCTCAAAGAAATATCAAAATTGCACAAACTTAATGGACCTAATCTTGTCACATGGAAAAGAAACCTCAACATTATCCTAACTTCTGACAACCATAGGTTTGTGTTGTTTGAAACCTGGCCTCCCGTTCCAAATACTGAATCTTCTGATCAAGAGGTCCAGCATTATGAGAAGTGGAAGAAGGCTGATAAGATGGCAAGTTGCTACATCTTAGCTTCCATGTTAGATGTTTTGTAAAGTCAGTATCAGACTATGGAATCTGCATCTGATATGATCTTTAACTTGATAGAAATCATTGACGAGCGAGGTCAGGGAGCTAGGCAGGTTTCCATGAGAGATCTCATAAACACGACCATGGCGGAGGGTACACCTGTTCGGGACCACTTTTTGAAGATGATAGGTCTTCTTTTGGAATTGAAGGTCTTTGGAGCTGAGATCGATGCGGAATCCCAAATTGATATCGTGCTCCAGTCACTATCTGACTCATTTCAACAATTCCACCTCTATTATACAATGAACAAACTAGATTTTACTTTACCAATAATTATTAAAAGAACTATAGGACTTTGAAGGTGTTATCCATTAGTCAGTACATGTGTTTGCTGTGTAAAATCCTTCTTCTTCTGGGCCAAGAGGTGGTAAGGGGAAGAAGAAAGGGGCGCGACAAGTAAATGCACTGAAGGTTGGACTACATAAGCCGTCAATTACCTAGGCAAAGGAAAAGGTGCCTCAGGGTAAATGCTATTACTGTCAGAAGTCGGGGCACTTGAAGAGGGAATGTTTTGACCGGAAGAACAAGGCTGCAGGTAATGGCTTGTCTTTAAGTTGTGGTATCATGTTTAGCAGTTGTATCTAAAAAAACCTAGTATGTAGATACAAGAGCCACTAATCATGTCTGTAATTCATTGTAGGGGCTTCCAGGTGACCAAAGAGCTGAAAGATGGCAAGGGTTACCTTCAAATGGGGATCAACTCCTAGGGATCTGCTACTGTAGTGGGAGACATAATTATAGGTTTCAGTAGAAATAGGAGTTTAATTATAAATGACATTTTTATGTGCCTTAAATCTGGTTAAAATTAGTTCTGGTTTCCTAATTGGGGATTGATAGATATTATGTTAACTTTAATAAGAATTTATGCAGTATTATGGTTGGTGGACATTTTATCTGTCTTGGTGCATTGGTGAATGAAATTTATATTTTACATCATGTTATATCTACTGTTAAAAATAATGAGAAGAATAGCTTACATGTTTTACCACTAAATAGGAAACATTCTTCCTTGAACTAAACGCTACTTTGGTACATTCGTCTAGGTCATTCTAATCTAAAAAAGGATACAAAGACTAGTAAAAGATGGAACTATGGGTTCATTAGAAGTGGAGACACTTCCAGTTTGCGAATCCTGTTTAGAGGATAAGATGACCAAGAGGCCATTTATGACCAAGGGACTTAAAGGCAAATAAGTGTTGGAATATGTTCATTCTGATGTATGTGGTCTGATAAACAACCTGACAAGAGGTAAGTAAGAACCTAAGATCAGATAGTGGTGGTAAATACCTTTTTGGGAGTTCAAGGGACTACTTATCAAAAAATGGGATTGCATCCCAATTGTCTGCACCAGGGATGCTTCAGCCGAATGGTGTAGCGATGAGGAGGAATAGGTTCCTTAAAGGGATGGTAAAGTATATCGAAAGTTATTCGGATCTACCGATGTTAAAGTACATGGAAAGGGGATGGTAAACCCATGATCAGTTTCCGATACCCCTTTGAAATTGTGGACTGGGCATAAGCCAATTCTAAAACATTTATGGATATGGGGTTGCCTTGCACATATGTTTGTGGGAGATGCAAGTATGGTGGAACCAAAGACAGAAGTCTGTTTTTTTGTAGGGTACCCCAAAAGAACTAAGGGTGGTTTATTCTATAATCCTAAGAATCATAGGGTATTTCTTAGTACAAATGTAAGAATCTTGGAAGAGTATTATGTAATAAACCACAAACCTTGGTCACATAATGTTCTAGAAGAGGTTAGGGCTGAACATTTGGTACAACTGAAAATTGTACCTGATGTGTGGAATGAGACACCACCTATCACGAGTACACAGAAGGGGCCTCGTCGTAGTGGAATTGTTATTCGTCAACCCAAGAGGTTCATGTTCTTGGAAGAGTCACTCGACAGGATCCCAAAAGAACTTGATCCCTGGAATTATAATAAGGCACTTCAAGACAGGGATGTACACTTATGGAAAAAGGCTATGGAATTGAAAATGGAGTATATGTACTTTAATCAGGTCAGGGAGCTTGTAGATCCATTAGATGGGATAAAACCCATCGGGAGCAAATGAATCTACAAGAAAAAGAGAGGAGTGGACGGGAAGGTGAAAACCTTCAAGGCTAGGCTTGTGGCAAAGGTCTACTCAGAAAGAAAGGGTTCAATTATGAGGAAACCTATTTGTCGGTGGCCATGCTTAAGTCCATTCGGATTCTCTTATCCATTGCTACAAAACTCGACAACGTGATTTGGTAGATGGATGTCAAGATGGAATTCCTTAACAGAAGTCTTGACGAGAGCATCTATATGATGCAACCAGATGGGTTCGTAGCAAAGGGCCATGAGCACATATTGTACAAGCTAAAGAGATCCATTTATAGACGTAAGCAAGCATCAAGGTCTTAGAATACTTGATTCGAATAGGCGATAAAAATTTTCGTCTTTGATCAGTGTCGTATCGAATATTGTGTGTACTGAAAGCGCGATGGAAACAAGGTGGTGTTTCTAATCATCTATGTTGATGACATCCTCATGTGAGATTGAGGCATCAAAGTACATAAGACATAAAGGATTTAGGAGAAGTAGGCCAAATCCTTAGGATAAACCTCATGCGAGATCAATCATGTAGGATGTTGGGCTTATCTCAAGCCCATTATATTGACTTGTTGCTCATTTTGGCATGGAATATTCCAAGAAAGGATTTCTTCCTGTAAGATTTTGAATTTATCTATCTAGGGATGAGTGTCCTAGAACACCTTAAGAGATAGAGAGGATGATAGGTATTCCTTATGTTTGGCGGTGGGAATTCTCATGTATGTCATACTCTATACTAGACCAGATATCTGTTATGTCGTTGGAATGGAAATCAGGTATCAGTCCAATTCAGAGGAGAGCATTTTTTACTACGGTCAAAGATATACTCAAGTACCTGAAAAGGATTAGGGAGTATATGTTGGTGTAC
>JAULLG010041247.1:0-10483 GCA_035668355.1 Sarracenia leucophylla
CCAAAAACCTTCTTCATTGGAAAACCCAATTATCACAATATCTTCGTGACGAAAACCTTATTAGCTTTATTGACGGAACTTTTCCTTATACCTCACCCACCTCAATTGTTGATGGTGTCCCCGTACAAAATCATGCCCACCTTGTTTGGATATCTCAAGATCAACTCATCATAAGGTTCCCAATCTCCTCTCTGTCTCATGAAATCATACCCCTTACTATTGGTCTCAACACTTCTCGTAATAATTGGATCACCCTTGAAATGTCTTTATCCTCTACTTCTCAAACATGGATTCTCTAACTTCATTGGAGTCTTCAAAATCTTCAGCAAAAGAATCAATATGTGACCTTATTTCTTTATGCTGTCAAGACCATTGTTGATGAACTTATGACTGTTAGCAAACCTCTCTTTGTGACAAAATTTAATATATACATTTTCAAAGGCCTTAAACTAGAATTTCGTGATCTTGTCACTTTACTTACTGCTCATCCGAATCATGTGTCTTTTTCTAAATTTCATAGCCTGATGCTCAGCCACGAGTTTCTCCATTACGACACATCTTTGCTACTTCAATTATCCTCTTGTTTGGATATCGTGCAAAATAATCTCACTTAAAATTCCAGCCAGACTCATGACTATCAATCCCATCGCAGTCGCGGTCATGGTCACAACACTTATCCCAGTCGTGGTTGTGCTCACTCCAACTCTGATGACTTACTTCCACTCCCATCATTTGACACTCAATCTTCTTGTCAAATTTGTGGTCTCTCTAATCACATTATTGCTCACTGCTATCATCATTTTAACTGCAATGTAAATCCTAGTGCTCATCTCACTACTTTTGGCTCACACAAAAAGTCATCCATGGAATGGTTTCCTAATACTGGTGCCACTCACTACGTTACCCCAGATCTTGCAAGTCTCAGCAATGTTGAAGATTATCATAAAAACTCCCACCTACGCGTTGGTAATGAACTTGATATACCTTTTTCCCATGTTGGTTCATCTCGTCTTCATTTATCCACTTCTTCTTTGCACATTCCTACAGTCATGTACCATATTTTACTAAATCTTTACTATCTGTTCATCAATTTAGTAAAAATAATTATGTTTTCTTTGAATTTCATTATTCCTATTTTCTATTCAAGGGTCAAATTTCTAAGAAAATGCTGCTCCAAGGTAAGAATGATGGAGGTCTCTACAAACCACACATCATCAATCTCTGCTCTAGTGACCCTTTCTTCTGAATACGACTAGTTTGATTGTTGGCACCACCGACTTGATGATCCTCATGCTCGTATTCTTCGTCAAGTCGTTGAGTATGATGATCTTCTAATTTTCTCTTCATAATCTTGGCATCCTTAGATTTGATTTTTAGTAATGTATGGGGTCCTTCACATATCTCTTCTAGTGATGACTGTAAATATTTTGTAATTTTCTTGAATTCTTTGACGAAGTACATTTGGTACTTTCTTATGTTCAATAAATCAGATATTTTTGCTATTTTTCATCAATTTCAGCTAATGATTGAATGTCATTTCTCTACAAAAATCAAATCTGTTCATACAAATTGGGGTGGTATATATTGCAAATTTAATTCTCTCTTTAAAAATTTGGGAATTATTCACTGTTTATCCTATCCTCATGCCCATGAACAAAATGGCTCGATTGAATGCCAACACTGTTTTATTATCGAAATGGGTCTTGCTCTTCTTGCTCACAGTTTCGTTCCTCATAAATATTAGCACTTTGCATTTGCAACCTCTATCTACATAATAAATCGACTACTATTTCATGTGTCCCAGAATATTTTTCCGTTGGAACTTTTATTTAATCAATCCCCAGACTACCATTTCTTAAAATTTTTTGATTGTTTATATTATTCATACCTTCACTATAATGTCATGACCCATTTTAATTTCAATTTATTTTATTCAAAATGGTTAAGTTTTTAAAATTTATTAAAACTGGTTTAAAAGTTTACAATGAATTAAAATTCGAGCTTAATTCAGGATTTTATGATGTTATCATTTGATTGTGTGTACATATATATATAGGTATATATATCTGAGTAAAAAAAGAAAACAAGAAACAAACACATACACGCAGTGGGCAACTGAAGCTACCTTTTCAACAGCAGCAAGAGACAGCAACGGGTAAAGGGGGAAAAGAGAAGGCAGAGAAAAAGAAAGGGAAGAAATGAAGAGAAAGAGAAGGAGAGGGAGAGAGAGAGAGAGAGAGAGAGAGAGAGAGAGAGAGAGAGAGAGAGAGGCTACCATCACCCATCCCATCGTTAACCATCGTCGATCTGTGGCATGCAACCACCGTTCAAGCAAGGATTTGGGTTTTTTTTTTCTTTTTTCATTTTGAGGTATGATACATGCTAATATTTGAGTATTGTAAATTATATATTGTAGTTTTTAAAGTTTGTTTGGAAATCCATGAAGTTGAGTTTTTGAAAAAATCCTAACTATGAAAGTTGATTGTTTGTAAAATTGAGTTTTGAATATTTTTCTGGCATGTATATAGAACATTTATTATCTTGTAATTTGGAATTTTATGGTTTAATTTCAAGAAATTATGTTTTAGGGCTTGATCTAGGTAAAATAATATAAAATTAGAAAAGTTATGGATTTTAGCCATGAACCTTAAAATTGACTGTGATTATATGAAATTAAAGCCTATTATGATACATATTGAAAACAATAACCATATGCCGTGTTGTACGAATTAATCACCAACTTGACTTTTTTTTTGGGGGTTTAACTTATTTTTTAGCCCAAATTGTTATAGAATTGGTTGTTTGTCAATCATGTGATGATTGTGGTATTGTAATGATGATTTGGAGCCTATTATGATGTAAATTGATGATAATAATCATATATCATGTTGAAGGGATCGATGACCAACTTGACAATTTTTGGGGTTAACTTATTTTTTGGCCATAATAGTTGTATACTTGATAATTTTCATACCATGTGATACTTGTGACACATGTTGTGATTCAAATTGTGACTTATATTGATATGTTGTGTATCATTGGTCGGATGAGAATTTGGGGGTGTTGAGGAAAACGTGGAATTTGGCACAGATATAGTGAGTTGGTGAGTCGTGGATGTAGTGGCGGGTGATATACCTGTTACGATGCTTGACATATATTGGTTGGCCCGATTGAGAGTGATATCATAGGTTTACGTGTGTGTGTGTGTGTTGTAGTGGTTGCGTGTTGAGACAGTTGTGTGCGGAAGTTGAATAGGTATGGTATTAGTCACAAAGGGCTGCTGACCCCTTCGATTTGAGATCGTAAATGAGTGCTAGTGGTTTGACCAGAAAAGGGTGGCCTACCTTTCGGTTTATAACCGTAAAGGAGTTCTAATTATGTAAATTTGAAAGGGTGGCCTTCCCTTTGGTTTATAACCATAAAGGAGAGCTAGTTGTGTAAGTTTAAAAGGATGACATACCCTTTAGTGTATAGCCGTAAAGAGTGCTATTTATGTATATTTGAAAGGGTGACTTACCCTTGAGTTTATGACCGTAAAGAAGAGTTGAATTGTATGTTTGAATGAGTAGAGTATGTGGTTATGTGGGCTTGAGCATACAAGTATGTGATAGATTACTGATACAGTACATTGGATACTATTGTATTTTGATTATATTGCAAACCAGTTATGTTAATTATAGTTTTTATGAAGGAAAATTATTGGTTTTTCAATAAAACTATTATTTATAAACTTGTTGCATAACTATCTGTATATTCATGCTTTCACTCTTATATTGTCATTATATCCTACGGGTTTTTCCTCATGTTATTTTATAACAACTTTTCAGGAGATAACAGGAATACAATAACAAATTAATGTAGACATGCTTGTTTCTTCCAATCCCCGGATGGATTTAGGAGCTGTTTGCGATATATAGTTTGATTACATTTTTTTTGCATCTTATTGTTGGATGAATGTAATTAATGTTATTTACACTTAGTTACATTTGGGAGGATAATTGTAATACCATAAGACCTAGTTCATACTTTACATTCTTAGAAAGGACTTTGGGTATTATATATCTAGCTTTACAAGTTTAAATAAAGGAATGTATGTTTTAAATCTTGGCTTGGATGCTTGATGGGATTTTGTACAAATTTTATAAACTAGTGTATTAGGTACAAAATAAATCATTAGTGCCTAAAAACAACCAATCCTTGTAATTTTTTTAAAAAGTTAGGGTTTTGAGGTTTGATTTAGATACTCTTTTGACACATAAAATAATAGAATTTGGTATATTTTGGACCCCTTAAAAATTAAGACTCTTGAAAAACAAAAAATTGCTTTAAGTTGAAAAAGGAAACTTTTGGAATGTTAATTGGTTTATTTATTCTTCAAAGTTCATGACATGACAACTTGGCATCAGAGCTTTAGATTCGAATACCTTAGAATCGTGGGTAGGGTTGTGTGCCATGTCAAAATGGTTGACTTATGTGTTATTTTCATGCTTTGAGTAAGCTTGTGTGCTCAACTTGTGATGTGAAATTATATGTGCATTCTACTTAATTATTTGGGTATTGAGGTAGGACTTTGAGGATGATACTTCTTGTTTTTAGCGTCCGATTAACTGATTTGGGAGTCTAATTAGAAAGGCATCTAGCTAACGCCTATTCTATTTAGAAACCTAAGTGAGTTGTATCGATTGAGGCATCACTCTAATTAGCCTCCTTGGTATGTGGCATGATGTATCTGGTGAACTTGATGATTATATGAACTTACTTTGGTATAGTTTAGTCACAATTATGTGTTTACTTTATCATGGTTGTGTATTTGGTTAATGTGATGTGGACATAGTCTAGTCCTAGATGACGGTTTTCCTTTGGTGAACTTATTATGTTTTGTTAGGTTATAACATGGTATGCGTGTGAATTTGAGAAAACATACATTTTAGGTGTTTATATGTTAGGGAAGGAAGTGTACTGCCTTGTACGTCTTGAGCCGTGGTATGTTGTGAATCATGTATTTTCATTACTTGTCTCACGTCATGAGCCATATACTACTGGGAGTGTGATAAATATGGGCAACATAGGTGAGAACATAGTGGATGGAAGCGTAGTCATAGGTCATGACGTTGTGTGATTTGTTGGAGATAGAGAGTGAACTTGTGAGGCATCCCTTGTTTTGTGAGGTTCCCTTGGTAGCCGTTGTGATGCGATGGTATTGTCGAGATCTTGTTATGTGATTTTTGGGTGTTGGTCTAGAAGTGTGTGTTTAGAGTCGAACTTCGGTGTGAGTTTGAGAATCGAGTTCTGGGTGTGAGGAATGAGGAGAGATGCATTGAGGAGTCGATGAGGTTTTGAATCTCAATGTGTGTGCGATGACCGCATAATAGTCTTGGATGGAGACTTGGGTGAGGAAGAGGAAGAAGGAGCAAGGTTTTTGCATGTACGACTAGCAACCATGGGGCATTTCCCATGAGAAGTTGTTATTAGTGATTTCTTTCCAAGGGAGTTGCTCGATGAAGAAGTGGATGTTCAAGACAGGAACTTTGAAGTGATAATCAAGAAGGACTTTGGAAGCGTCTGTTGAGTGGGAACGGGAAGATCCATTCTACCGCACCAACTCTCGACACAAATATGGATGTGCAAGCCATAGAAGGTCCAAGAAAAGTGACCCTTTTAGAGTCACTGGAGATAGGTTCTGACAACGAGGGAAGATCTAAATATCCTAGGCCACTATGGTCGCAAAAAGAGCCGGAGAGCTCGGTGATGCGAGAAGTGACTTCACTTCTCTTAATCATAGAGTAGAGCTCTAAAAGATCTACTTTTAGGGAGGTAATTCTCGACCTAGACGGCGCTAACTCTTCCAAGAAAACTAGCCTTTCTTTCTCGCTAGAAGAGAATTTATCAGTTAGCTTAACTTAATACTTTCTAAGTGCGGGTAACTCTAGATCTTTTGCAGTTGCATCACTTCCAAAGATGTCTCGCTCTCTCTCAAATGAAGTGCATATTTTCTTCAATTTCACATTCTCCTTCATGAGTGTGAAGCACTCTTTTACGAGTTCCTCATAGGATTCTTGGATAGATCCTATCTCATCCTCATCCTCTTTTTCGCTACTTTCTACGTCTTCACTTGTCTCACCCGATGACTCAACTACTTGAGGAGTCTAAAAAATGGGTGTTGTAAATAGCTGCGAACCACTTAACTTAACCTAGAGGGAAGGGGGGGGGGGGGGGGGGTGAATAGATTATATGTCGGTAAATTAAAAATTGATTAAACTTTATTCAACAATTTAAATTTTTATATCTACAAAAAGCTTTGTAGGTAAAGGGAGCATCGAAATGCAATAATGGAAAGAAACAACCCCTAATCTAACAACAACAACCAAAATAAATACACGGAATATAACGTGAAAACTCTAGGGAAAACTATCCCTGGGATGAAAACCAGGACACCAAACACACAACTATGTATTTCTACAAACTAAGAAGGTTATCAAAATACAAGAAAATGAATTATACCCATATCCCCATGGAAGCCTAACTCCGGCATTCTTGACGCAGTTGACCCTCAGCTCCTTCCTTGAACCTGTAGAGTCCACAGGAGCCACTCCTGATCTCTGTATCAACAATGGCTTCGAGATACCTTGGCCTAGATGTGTGTGTAGTGAGGAAGGTGAGTGTACGATATGGTTGATGGATGGATAGAGAAGAAAGCTATAGAAGAATTTTAGACCAACTGATAATGGTGGAATAAATGTCCTAGGAAGCTTCAACACAAGAATTCATGGTGGAATGAATGCTTGAAGGCTGCTAGATGTATGGAAAAGAGAACTAAGTCTCAGAAGAGTTAATGCCAATCAACAACCATAGCGGCTGAGAAGCAGTGCATTTATAGGAAAATACACTGGCACTCGATCTCTCTTCGATCGCGCCTCAGGCGCTATAACGCGCACGAGTGTTTCTTCGAGCATAGTTAAGGATGACAGGCTTTCTTTTCCCAAGCGAATGAGAGACGTTAGGATTTTATCGCTGAGCTCGATCGATCTTCGGGCACGCCGCTAGCGCTGGAAAAACCTAACTCTTGACAAAGAGTATAAGAAATAAAGTAGGACCGCTCGAGCTCTACACGAGCTCTCTTCGGGCACCTCAATATCTCAACTCTTGTCAAGAAAGAATTAAGACATTTAATCAGGTGCGTTCAAGCTCTCTACGGGCTCTCTTCGGGCACTCCAATGTCTCAACTCTCGTCTTATCGAGAAAGGCATAAATACGTACACGCCAATGCCTAGAATCCATGGTTAAGTCATGAATTCTCTAAGGCAAATATATACACAAACTACCCTAAAGATGTGACATGAAATGCATATGGGTGTGTGTATGTGAGTGCCATATACCTGTAAGGATCAGAGCGGGATTACTGAATTTGAGTAGGACTAAGAACCTAGACACAAATACCCAAAAACCCCAAACCCAAAATAGAAGGTACAGACACAATAGTTTTGTCCTTAACCCGCGAATAACCAATATACTAACAGGTGTGGAAGATTCGACGGTAGGGATAGAGGGCTCACCTGAATCTTTTGTGGCTATAAGGACGTCGTAGTTAAATTACTCATCCTTGCCATCCGAGGTAACACCATGAATAACCTCCTCATCACTCTCGTCATCCCAGGTGATGGTGAAACTCAATTGCTCTTTCTTTTTTAGCGTGTTGGCATATTCAGTTTGAATGTGACCAAATCCATGACATTCATGACATTGGTTACCACTAGGCCCTTTAGAGGAAGAAGAGGAGTTAGAAAACTTCTTATCACTCCCACTCATAGAGAATTTCTTTGAAGTGTAAGGAGTGTCGGGAGAAAATGAATTAGAGCTATCCCCCTTTTGAGTTTTATGAATTTATGAAATTTCTCTACAAGGAGGGCTAACTCGTCCTCGTCAAAATCAAAGCAATTATTCTTACTATTTGTAGGGTCAAGATGAGTGGACTTCAGAGTCACGTCCTTGTCGGAGCTACATGTGATTGTGTGAATAGAAGAGAGTTGATTAATTTCATAGGTTTCTAGCTTACCTACTAACTTCTCAACTTTGATGGACACCACATCGTGGCTCTCCTCAATGGCAATAACCTTAGGTCTAAAATTTTTGGGTAATGACCTAAGTACCGTCCTCACAATTTTAGAAGAAGTAAGGGGTTTGCCCAAAGCAAAGAATGCATTAACGATCTCGTCAATGTTGGAGTAAAAGTGGTCGAATGACTCACTAGAAAACATCCTAAGTTCCTCGAACCTAGTTGTCAGCCTCTATAATTTGGAGGTTTTTATAGTTTGAGTTCCCTCATGGGTGACTTGGAGGATGTCCCAAGTCTCCTTGACAATCTTACGGTACAAAATCCTAGAAAATTCACTAGGACTCAAAGTATTATTGATAGTACCAAGAGCTTTGTAGTTAAACTCTGTACATGAACTGTCTATAGCAGTCCACTCTTCCTCGGTTTTGTACCGAAGTTTGCGAGTGGTCACATCCTCAATTGTAGGAAATTAGTATCCATTTTCACTGACCTCTAAACACTTATCCCTATAGAATTAAGGAAGACTCTCATCCTAACCTTCCAGTAGGAATACTTATTCCCGTCAAAATGCGGTAGATGTGTTATGAAAAGACCATCCCTTTATGTATCGGCATTCATAACAGTGAATGGATCTACTTAGGTGGTTAGTTCTCAATTCGATAACCGAGCTCTGATACCAATTGAAATTAGCTATGAATCAATTAAAATAACCTATAAGGGGCAAATAGGTTAATATCCGGTAGAATAAAAATTAATTCAGTTAATTTGAAAATTAATTTTCTAACATAACAAAAACAAGTAAGTTAGGGTTATGAACAATACCGACGAAAAGGTAATAAATACCCCAAGAACCAACAATCATAAAGATACACACGATTATATGTGAAAACCCTAAGATAAATCCCCAGGACGAAAACTACAACACTAATACACATGAACAATATATACTACGCATAAAAAATGTTTCAAAACATACAATATAAAGGATTTATACCCATATAACTTAGGGACACCTAACTCCATATTTTTGATATAACTCTTTCTGCATTTTTCTTTGCCCCGTAGTCTCCGCGAGATAACCTCACGATCTCCATTTATGATGGCTCTAAGTCATCGCAGCCAAATGTGTGTGTGGTGAGAATGGTGTGTGTATGAGATAGTTAATGAAAATATAAAACACGGTGTTAAAATAAACAACTATGGAGGATGTGTAAATACCTTGGTGACACCCAAACTAAGCTTCAATGGTGGATTTGAAGCATAAGGGTGTTGGATAGCTTAGAGGGAATGTGAAGAGCTTGTAAAATATCAATTGCCATTGTAAAAAAAAAAACCTCAAACCTTAGCTTCCAAAAATGAAATATTTTATACAAAATGCAGGGGCGCTTGAGCGCACTTCGAGCGTAGTTAAGTTTGGTAGGGTTTTTAGTTCACGCTTATGAAAATGGAAGAGATGTAATGTAGGCGCTCGAGCGCACTTCGAGCGCTCTAAGGGGACTCTAACACCCAAACACTTGGTCAAAGAAAAAATGGTACATTTAAATCAACCGCTTGTAGAGTTCTTAAGCGCTCTTTGAGTGCAAGTGCCAGCTTTTCAAGATTTAAGTTGTAAAATCTCTAGCATCCTACATGATATGTAATCTAAAAAGTGCGATATGTATATGGATGTGTATAATGAATGACTGGTAGCTGTGTCGTTCTTAGTACTAGTTTATACCAAAATCCTCACTAACAGGTAACTAGTGGAGAGTCCATATCGTTTCCACGCGAAAAATAGGCAAGCTGTCGAAATATCACAAATTATTCAATTTTAAAATATTTAAAAAGGATTTTGAATTTTTACATTAAAAAGACTATCTGATTAATTACTTCTACTTCTAATTAAATTATGCTAAGCTAACATATAAGATTTAAGAGATTTAATGAGAAATAATCTACCTTAGGTTAGAATCCACCTTCATTTGGTTTTCTAGTTTCAATTAATTTCTTATTTTATTTAGCCTTTAATAGATTCAAATCCTACTATGACATGAGTAGTATGGAATTCAAGAAAAATAGATTTACATACAAACACGACATATCTTATCTAAGATATTGGTACGAACTATCCTGAGTATAATCCGTCTCATCAATAGCATAAAATATCGCATGTGAATAATTAAAATCTCTGAATATTAAATAAGGCATACCCTATCCAAGATTATAGCACGGCTCGTTCGGAGTACGACCTGTCTTATCCATGGCATAGAATATCTCATATTTAATCTTCGAATAACAAATAAGCACAATTATGCAGCACTCATTTAATTTAATCACAGAAAGATTAAATAGAATATTAATTAAATTAAAGAAATAAAAATTTTCCAACGATCAAATTGTTGGGAAACGGAAGCGTTACGATTTAAAAATTGAATCGGTATGCGTTTTTCC
>JAULLG010042332.1:0-14180 GCA_035668355.1 Sarracenia leucophylla
TGGAATAAGTCCTGGTTCGTGCGAGAATGGATTAACTCGGGGCTTGAGTTAGGATATCCGGAATTCTCGTACGGTTATCCCGAGTCCTATACTTCCTCGTGATCCCTCACGTAGCCCATTTATACGCATAGTTTATTTATGGTTGGTTTCGATACTTATTTAATTTAATTTGATTGTTGGATTTTCGTCGGGACAGTTAGGCAATTAAATTAAATGTTCAGGGGCAAAATTGGAATATATGCGTATATTCTCTTCCACGTAGGAGAGAGAGAGAGGGGCCGTTTATGATATGTGGATATTCTCTTCCATGTTTTATGTTAAGAGAATATATGTATGTATATTAATTGATGCATTCTAGAAACTTTTCGAAAAGTTTCAAAAGGTATATTTTGAATCAAAACCTGAAATACATAACTGGTTTTTCATGAAAAGCGCAATACATCATTTTTTACGGTCACGATGTTGATTCTCAAAACTTTTTCCGCTGTGTGTCTCCAAGACTATGACAATGATGACGTGTCGTCCCATTGTCATGTTTATTCCAAGATTTATACTAATAGGTAGCTAGTTGTGAATCAGGATCGTTTTCACGAGGAATATGTAGCAATTAATATATTTAGAAATTATTTAATCTTATGAAATATTTTTAATTTAATTAAGAAAGTAAATCTTGGATTTTGTTTATGAAAGTGTTATAGACTAAACTAAATCTAGCTAATTTAAGATTAAGTTAACAGATAACAAAAAGAGATTTAATTAGAGAAAAGTTCTACCACATATCAGAATCCATTTTCGTCTAGAAATCTAGTTTCAATTAAATCCAATTCTATCTAGCCTTTAATTAAACTCAATCATACCGTGGCATAACCAGTATGGATGTTCAAGAAAATAGATTTTTACGCAAATAAGGCATATTCTATCTAAGACATTGGCATGGACTATCCACAGTATAATCTTTCTCGTTAATAAAATATCTCAAGTAAAATAATTAAAATCCCGAATATTAAATATGGTATACCCTATCTAGGATTATAGTACGGCTCATTGGGAATATGACTCGTCTTATCCATGATATAGACTATGTCATATTTAATATTTGATTAACAATAAGCACAATTATATGACCTACATTTAATGCAATCACAAAAAACTTAAATGGAATATTAAATTATTTAGAGAGGAAATAGTTTTTAGCGATCAAATATGTCGTGAAATAGAGTAGTCGTATAATGAATCTTATTAAAAAGTCTAAAATAAAATACAAGAAATTAATCTACTCCTAAAATATTAGGCTCGGGTTTCATCATAACCTGAGGTAGACAAGGGACTTAGCAACGCATGGTCAGGGCGGAATCCATCTTCAAGTTGTTGTCGACAATCGTTGGTAGCTTCTCGTTGAAGGCCAGACCTTCCAATACTGACTCGTCGAGGTTAAAAGTATAATTTTAGAAAAGTATAGGTGTTTTCATCACTGGACTGGATTATCATATTTGTTGGGGGTCAGGGTCTGTTTATAGACTTCAGGAAGTTGGAGTCCTTCTCAAATTAAGAGTATGTTGGTGTCGCACCATCCGAATGGAAACGGTGAGAGTCCAAACGGAATTCAGCTGGAGAGTCCAGACAATTGTGGCTTTCTGTCGCGACGGTGATGGTGATGAAAGTCCGAACGGTAGTGAGGAGAGTCCGGACGGGTCTTATTTGGTCTTGGACTTTTTCTTCAATTTTCGTATTGTTTCGTTTGTTCGGTTTTTTTTTTTTGTTTCTATTTTGTTGTTTTTTTGCATTCCCTTGCCAAAAACCTTTTTAAACACAAAAATACTACCAAAACCTGATATTAAATAATATCTTAGGGCTAACCTAGTGTAAATAATGAGATTAAATCGTCACTTTTAAGTGTCGATCACACCCCCAACTTACACTTTACTAGTCCTCAAGAAAAGATAAAAATAAATAGAAACAAATACTGAATAGTAACACTGATACGAACATTAACAAACTAGTCTCTACAGGTTCTCGCACGTATCTTGAAAATTTTAAAGATAAAACTGTAAATATTCATACCCCCAACTTTTAAATAGAACAATCTTTATATTATAAAATTTTCATGATAATTTTATTGACCTTGCACCTGATGTGTGTGTGTGTGTGTGTGAACTCAATTAGTTGTCAACATGCATATTTCTGGATTAGTCAAGCTTAAATAGCTAAAGCAACCAAATCTCGACTTCAAATCTCACTGGTTGTTTATTCAGAATAAATCTTTCAAAAATAGCCTGTAATGTATATCACTCAAGGTATCTGGCAAATGTGATAAATAGAAAAGCAAATTTTTCACACATATCGTAGACACTGAAAATCACAGTTCCAAAGAAGATTGACGCAAAATCTCGTGATTGGAATACTAGTAATTGAGAATAGTTTTAGTTATCTTCTTCAAATCACATTTTGGGATCAATCAAAACTTCATTTTTGGTTGTAATATTAGGTAGGCAACTTTTATAGGCTCAGGTCAAGTGTATAGCACTATCTAAATTAATGGTTACCAGAAAATATATCAAGCGCTGAGCATGTCGAACCAGTAACTACAGTGTGGTGTAATCACATCACCGTCATTGTATCACATATCTAAGCCAAAATTACATTGTGGTGTCATTACCTCACCATCATTGTATCATAATATCAACAGGGCTTTGCAACGTGGTGTCATTACCTCACCATTGTTGCTTGTTGCACATCAAATCTTTCATTTGTCTTATTTTTATTAAAATGGTGCTTAAATGTTTTTCTGCTGCATCATTGCTGTTTATTTGGAACAAAGTCTTTTGTCTTTTATTTGAATCAATATCTTTTTCAGTTACCAAGAATTTAAATAAGCGCCTTTTAGGAATCCAAAAAAATAAAACAAGCTACTTTTAATCATGAGGCTCAAAATGAGGGCCTAAGGCAATGTTTTGACAAAGGAACGAATAGGCTCAAAAGTACAAAGATGGCCTAATATCCTTTGCCAAAATTTAATACAATTTTTTAGAAACTTAATTGTGATGAATTATTTCCAATTATCAGTTAAAAGAAAGATAGAAAGATTCACAACAAATATTCTTGAAGACAAAAAATATCATTTACGAGTAAATGTATTTATTCCCTTAGAATAAAAAGTTAAGTCTCGAAAGCTCACTAAGGGTTAAGTCTCCACTATTTCTGTATTTTTTAACCATTTTTGCTGTAAATTACCATTAGCATACTAGTATCCAATTAATCGAGTGTGCAAAATAATACTAGGTGGTTCAATTTTAATTATTATCAATCAAATTTTTGCAACTTAAAAATGAATCCATATTTTTCTCATTGGGAATATTTAACCTACAATTTTTTTTTTAACTTTCAAATTACATGCAATTTCCCACAATTTTTTATATTTCTCACAGAATAAAATTTTAGTGATTAAATTCTACCCCTCAACTTAAAATATCCGATGTCCTCATTGGAGAAAAGATAACAAATAAGTAAGAAAAAGGAAGCAAAATTTTACCTTGTTCCGCAATAATGTGATGCAAATATTATTGGAATAATCCATAAATTCTAAGACATTCATTAGTGCTATGAATAATTAATTAACATGGCAAGAATGTAACATGAAACATATATATAAAGGAAACAATTGCTGATATTTTATTAATAATATTTACAAATGTAGCTATAGGAAAATTCTAGACCAAGAGCCTGTGGGACTACACTTTATATGAAAAAATTTCTCCTAAGTAGGAGAAGAAAAATAAGAAAGATAAAAGAAATACATTAAAATAAAAATAAAATAAAAAAATGTGACATGTTATGGGAGGTTATGTATTTGGTAGGGGCAATGAGGGTTGTGGATTGGGTTCGTGATGGATTCGGAGGGAAGGGTGACAGGACTGGGATGTATTTGGTTATGAGGAGGGTAAAGGCTGGGGTGCAGTTGTTGAACATGGGTTGTGATGGGGTTTTGGGAGTGGAGTGGCTAATTCTGGATGATGGCCATGGAATGGGTGGACTGTGTTAGCCTAAAAGCCTTTTTCAATCAAGTCCTATTTTGGTTTTGATTATAATAATACATTGATTTGGTGTTGCTAATATTTGCTTGTGTGTGAGAGTATTTTCAGGTTATATTTGAACCAAAGCAAAAAGTCAAGCCAAACAATGAATTGGCTTCTTATTTTGAGTATGGATGCTCAGAAGAATGCCAAAGAGGAAATCAAGAAGGATGAAGATCCTGAAGAGACTTGAGATTGAAAATGATGTAAAAAGGGGCATTGACCTATCAATATTTGAGATACAAGAAAAATGAAGAGAAGAAATATGGATAAAATATTATTATCTATCTCATCAGATACTGTTAGTTGATGAAGAGGTCTCAACATCATTGCACGTCTCATCAGATACTACTAGTTGAAGGGAACTTCTCTTTCTCTCTGAGTTTGGCTAACTCCTTTGGTTCTACCTCTACCCCAAGAGTATGTTAGAGGAACCCAAGTATCTATTGGAGCATGAACACCATGAAGATTCAAGAAGAACTGGAGCTTAAGACAAAGGGAAGAAGTCCTTGAACTTTTTATGAAGATTAATGATTTATCAAGACTAGAGGAGAAATGAAAGCTAAGTCAAGAAGAAAAGCTGACGAGGAGAAGGATGATTCAAATCAAGCATCACTTGATCCGATCCTTGGAAGCTCAAAGTGATTCGATCCTTCAAGACATTGACTCGAATCACCAATCTCAATATAGCCAAGTGATTTGATCCTAGCATTCGCTTATTTGATTCTTCAGTCTCAAAGAAGGCACTTGATTCGATCCTCCTAGTTGTTGAACCGAATCACACCCTCAAAATCAAGACCATTATTCGATCCCTGGAGATCATGATTCGAATCACCAGCACTGAATTGAAGACTTGATTCGATCCCTTCATCTGCTGATTTGATCCTCTAGTTCAAAAGATACTAATCCGATTTTATCCTTAGATGACATGATTCGAATCAACAGTGCAAAAGCGGAGACATGATTCAATCCTACACTTCACTTATTCGAATCACTAGAGACATATTAAAGATTTGATTCGATCCCACAGTGTGCTGATTCGATCATTTAGTTCAAAAGGTCAATTTAATCCGAATCATCAGTATAAAGAATCGATCCTCAGTGACAAAAAGGCCACTTGATTTGATCCATGGCCATCATGATTCGTTCCTAGCTTTAACATTGAACACATGATTCAATCCTCCATACACATGATTCGAATCATAAGCCTAGATTCAAATATTCTAAAGCTCCCAACGGATAGAAATCTCATCATTTAATGATTCAACGGCTAGAGATCCAAAGATTAAATGCGCCAGCAGCTCTATCCCTTCAAATGATATATAATAAGTAAAGATTAAACATAGAGAGGCAGGTGAATATTGGTGAACTTGAGTGAACACACAACAAAAATCATAACTCTCATTACTACTCTCTGGTTCACTGCTCTGAATTTAATTCTTATTCTTTGAGCTTTTTAAATTTCTGATTTTTCTATACTTGTTTGTACTCCTCTCCATTATTGCTCATTCATTGTAAATCCTTTTAGGTTTTGAGAGTGAGAGAATTTCGTATTGATTATTCATCAATCAATTAAAAATAAGGGTGAGTCACCCTTCGGTTCCTTTGAGAGGAAATATCTCAAAGAAGATGCTCAAGTGTAATCTTGAAGCCTGTTTAGACTTAAGGTGTGCCAACAAACATCCTTGCTACGGCTTTGAAGAGTGAGCCCGCAATCATCTTTGTAACGGCTTTGAAGAGTGAGCCCATAATCATCTTTGTAACAGCTTAGAGTGTGTCTGCAAACATTCTGGATAGTGAAATTCTCAAGGCGATTCTTGAGGAATGGACGTAGGCTGGGAATAAGCCAAACCACTATAAATCTCTTGTGTTTGTTGTTGAAGTATCTCTTTCCCTAATCTCTTTAATTTTTTTTGTAATTGAGTCGTTTATTTTTGCTTCATCTATTTGATCTTTATCAAGTTTTGGAAAACTATTTTTGAGTTTAGAAAAAGAGTTAGATATTTGTTTTTGTTTGCACAAGAACCTATTCACCCGTCCTCTAGGTTGCCTTAGTGGACCGACAGGTAGGATTGGGGAGGGTATGTGTGGTGTAGGGGGAAGTGGTGCGTTGTGGAGATCTAGTGTCAGGGTGGTGTAGATGGTTTTGTGAGGGATATGAGAGGATATGGACTGTATGAGGTGTATGAGGGTGGGTTGAGGATTGGTGTAGCGTGTTGGGTTGGGAAAAGTGTTCTCTGATCGGATCTAGGTGTGGATCCGGTTCTCGAAGAGTTTTCAGCGGTTGGCATTGGTCGAGGTGGTGGGAGGGAAGAGGCCATGGATGTTTATGGCAGCCATGATCCACCAGAGGTACTCCTTGTGAACTACCTAGCAGTGCTCGATGCATTGGAGTCCTCCCTCCAATCATCGCTGGCTGTTTACCAGGGCATCATTGTCACTGCGGGTGAAAACCCCTGGTGTTGACGGGTCCTTGGAGGGGCCAGAGGTGGAGGGACCAGAGGGTCAGGGTGATGGGGGCGAGGGGTGGTGTGAAAATGCATGGTGTGGGGAATGGGCAGGGGTCTGTGGCATTTGACGAAAGCATTCATGGTCTTCGTCCAGTTACCATGTTGGTACGATGTCACCCGTCTGTCGGTAGTCTAAGTACGAGGGGTAGTGAAAGGCTACAGAAGGTCTTTGGTGGCTTGTTGGAGGTTGGTTCTAGTATGGTATGTGGTGTCCTCGCAGGTGCTCAGCCACCCCAATCATTTTCCCGATCATCATGTCTGGGATGGATAGTTGGCGGTTGGTGTGTATGGCGTAGAGGGCGTGGAGGATTTCATTCATCCGCTCATCTTTGTGTATGTCACGAAAAACATTGGCTTTGAGGACTTTGTCTGGAAACCGTAGTCGCTCGTCCAGATCACTATGCCGGGAAAATATTTGCCCTGGTTGAGCACGACCTTCAGAAATGGCCATCGCCATCTCCACGAGATTGACATGCTCGGGGATGGGGTCCTGGTCATCGAAGAGGTCGTCCATCAGCATGCCAAAGATATCCAATGTCTTGACGAAAGTGCTCGGGTCCAGCTCCACGTCGTATCTATTGACCGACGTTTGGAAGTATTGCTTAATCTATTTATTATTGCCCTCCTGGAGGTCCCGCCTAAGGTTTTGGTAGAATAGGCGAACAATCCGGAGGTAGATTGTTAAGAAAGGGCCAAACAGTTCGTCTCTTCGGGACTCGGGCTGCCATCTCTATCGGCTGAGTTGAGTTTGAAAAATGTGAGAGAGTGTTTAGGGAGAGGAGTGAGTTGAGAGAGTTTTAAGGGTGAGAAGTGTGGGTGGGGGCGCTTGGTTTTTATAGATGTGAAGCATCCCGTCCGGATGGAATGGTCCAAAGACCGGACGGTGATTGACCAGATTTTTTGGGTGTTTTAAGAGGGGTAAGAGTCCGGACGCCAATCCGGACTACGGTGGATAGTCGCGACGGGTATCAGGACGACCGTTTCCGTCCTAACAGGGGTCATGATGGTATGGAAATAGTTCGGATGGTTGAGACTCATCTGAACGATTTTCGGCAGTTTAATTCCCACACATTTTCGATACGTTGGTTCCATTATGGCGCCTTATAAATATAACGACATTTTGAATTCTGTCCTGATGGAATGGACCCATCCAGACGGTTTATACCGTTTGGTGATGTGTGGCGGTTATGTACTGGTGGTCATTCGAATTCCATCCGGACGTTTTTAAGTCCCTTCCGAACGGTGACGTTTCATATGGTGTACTTTTGATTTGATTTTTGTTCATTGGGATTCTGTTCCGTCTGGATGCTGGTGATGCCCCGTCTAGACAGTTGATGAATTTTTTTTTTGATAACCCACCCCAAAGTTTCAAAGAAGTAAAATTTAAAGGAGATAAGAAGGTTGCTTTTAGATTTAGGAGTTGGCTATTTATTGAGTAAAGCAGCTTCTAAGACTCAATAGGCCCAAAGTAGCTGCCAGAACAAACGACCTACGTGTGGACATTGGCGTGCAGAAACTTGCCAGTTTTAGGGTTGAGTAGCTGGCAGGCACCATGTGGGTAGGCCTTAGTCACCAAATATGGTCCTTCCCACTGGGATTACAGTTTATCAGGACTTGGCATTGAATAGCCAGACTTTTTGATTAGGCTTGAATGATTTTTGATGATTGTTCTTATCATGAAACACTTTCATCCTTACCATATAGATTCAAGCATTGTCGTATGCTTCGTTATGTAGTTCCTCCAGCTCACTAAGTTGTAGTCGTCGGTGGTTGTCGGCATTCAGCATGTCGAAGTTGAAAGTTTTGAATGCCCAGTAAGCTTAATGTTCTAATTCCATTGGTAAGTGGCACAACTTGCCGAAGACTAAACAATATGGGGACATTCCAATGGGTGTCTTGTATGCAATTTGAGATGCCCAAAGTGCATCATCCAATCATTCGAACCAATCCTTTCGATCAGGATAGATAGTTTTGGTTAGAATATATTTTTTTTCACTATTAGACACTTCGACTTTGCCACTAATCTACAGATGATATAGAGTGGCTACCTTATGGGAAATCGAATAACGTCGGAGTAGGGTAGAAAATATTTATTCATAAAATGTGTGCCGCCGCCACTGATGATTGCTCGTGGGAAACCAAATTGGGAGAAAATGTTGCTTTGTAAGAACTTGATCACAACTTTGTGATCATTCCATTTGGTTTCCTAGGCTTCAACCCATTTAGAGACATAATCGACTGCTAGAAGGATGTATTCACATCCGAATAAATGTGAAAATGGTCTCATAAAGTCAATGCCCCAAACATTGAAGACTTCGACAATAAGAATTGGGTTCAGGAGCATCATATCTTTGGCTGTCATTGTGTTTATTTGTTGGCAACGAAGGCATTTCTTGTAATAATCATGAGTATCGTTAAATAAGGACGACTAATAAAATCCGCTTTGTAATATTTTGACAGCGGTCTTCTTTCCACTCAAATGCAAACCACAAGCCAACGAGTGGAAGAATTTGAGAACGCTTTCTACCTCCTCCTTCGGGACACATTTCTTTATGACTTGGTTGGAGCAGTATTTAAAAAGGTCTGGCTCTTCCGAGAAGTAATATTGTACTTGAGAGAAAAATTGGTTCTTTTTCTATTTAGACAAGTCATTCGGGATGTGACCCACCGCCAAATAGTTAACTATTTTTGTGAACTAGGGCGGTTGGATGGTGGTGAACATAAAAAATTGATCGTCGGGAAACGAGTCTCTTACTGGCACGTGGTCGCTAGAGGGTTGAACTAGAAGTCGGGAGAAATGGTCAACTACTGAGTTTTTAGTACCCTTCATGTCACAGATCTTAAGATCCAATTCTTGTAAGAGTATGATCCATTGAATCAGTCGGGGTTTCATCTCTTTCTTGGCCAAAAGATGCTGATGGGTAGCATAGTCAGTGTAGACGAGGTTAGATCCCAGTAGATACGATCTAAATTTGTCTAACATAAAAACAACGACCAGTAGTTCCTTCTTAATGGTTGTATAATTTAGTTGAGCATCATTGAGAGTTTTACTGGCGTAGTAAATTGTGTGCGGAACTTTATTCTCTCTTTGGCCTAGCACGGCTCTAGTAGCATAACCAGAGGAGTCACACATGATTTCAAACGACATGGCCCAGTTTGGTGACTGCATGATTGGTGATGTGGACAGAACATCTCTTAATTGTTCAAAGGCACGCAGACATTGTTCATCACGGTTGAAAGCAGCATCCTTGGCGAGAAGATCCTATAGGGGTTGAAAATTGTTGAGAAGTCCTTGATGAAATGATGGTAAAACCTGGCGTGACTTAAGAATGATCGGATCTGTCTCACTATTGTGGGTGGTGATAGTTTAGAGATTAAGTCAACTTTGGCTTTATCCACCTCTATTTCGCGTTCGAAGACTATATGCCATAACACGATCCCTTGTTGGACCATGAAGTGGCTCTTTTCCCAACTAAGTACCAGATTTGTCTCTTGATATCGTTTAAGAACTAGTGTTAGATTCGAGAGACAATCTTCAAAAGAAGAACCAAACACGGAGAAGTCATCCATGAAAACTTCAAGGAATTTCTCCATCATGTCAGAGAAGATAGATATCATACACCTTTGA
Organism: Sarracenia leucophylla; assembly: GCA_035668355.1. Taxonomy (NCBI): domain Eukaryota; kingdom Viridiplantae; phylum Streptophyta; class Magnoliopsida; order Ericales; family Sarraceniaceae; genus Sarracenia; species Sarracenia leucophylla. The sequence goes on from JAULLG010042332.1 coordinate 10,209, forward strand.
AAGGTAGTGGGTGCGTTACACTGTCCAAAAGGCATACGTCGGTAGATGAATGTGCCAAAGGGACAGGTGAAGGTCATCTTCTCTTGATCTTTGGGGTAGACCGGTACTTGGTTGTAACTGGAGTAGCCATCCAAAAAGCAATAATAGTTTTGGCTTGCTAAATGCTCTAAGATTTGATCAGTGAATGTCAAGAAAAAGTGGTCTTTCCTCGTCATGACGTTTAGCTTCTTATAGTCGATACAGACTCGTCAACCCCTGGTAGTGCGAGTTGAGATAAATTCTCCTTTATCATTAAGCATCATGGAAAGCCTAGATTTCATGGATACAAATTGAGTTGGGCTCACCCACTTACTATCTAAAATTGAGTAGTAATACCTATATCCTGGAGTTTTACTACCTCCTTCATGTTGGTATTGAGTCGCCGCTACATCTCTCGATTTGGTTTAGCATCTTCCACACAATGGATGCGATGCATACAGATAGAGGGGTCAATCCCTTTTGGATCAGCTACCGTCCAGCTAATAGCTCCCTTATACACTTTAAGAACCTCAGTCAATTACTTTTATTGTGTAGGCGATAAATCCAAAGAAATAATGACCAGGAATGTATGGCCAGGTCCCAAAATGATGTACTTGAGCGAGATCGGGAGACGTTTCAACTTAATAGCAGGTGGGGCTTCTAGGGATGGAATGGCAGGAACAGATGAGAGTGGTGGCAATTCTTTCAAATGAGACACCCATAGAGGTGTGTCTATATAGTCTGACGTTTCAAGGTCGGCGTTGGATTCTTCTATTGTTGGTTCAAGCTCTAGGATGTCCTCCCCAAAGTAAGCTAGACAAGCTTCCAAGGGGTCATCCGTGAAGATAGAAGGCACGACTTGTTGTGTCACCCAATCAATTGCAAAGTAGTCGAATTTCTGTGCCGGATGGTGGGTGACATGGAACACATTGAGCGTTATCTTCATGTTTCCAAATGATATGTCCATCACTCTTGTTCGGCAGTTATTATATGCATTAGCCGTGTCCAAAAATGGGCATCCAAGAATTACTAGGGCTTGTCTCTGATTGGTACTCAAAAGTGGCGATTTAATCCCGTTAATTATACTAGGATAGTCCCGAGATTTTATTTAATTTTATATTTTTGTAGTGTTTTTATGTTTAGACAGGTTTTGGAGGCAAAATGCAAAACTATATCAAAACAACCACAAAACAAGAAAAGAAATAATACAAGACCAAATGTGAAGAAAAATATCAACTGACAAAGACAAATTTCCGTCCGGACGCCACAACACTTTCGTCCAGACGCTATCAACCAACACCATCGCGACGAACGACCGCTTTTCGTCAGGAAACAAACAGCTACTTCCGTCCGGACAGATGGTCATTCTCGTCTGGACGCATGACCACTAGGTACTAATCCGAGAACGACTCCAACTTTTGAAAATCTATAATTAGACCCCGACTCCCCTCATTTATGACATTCCAGTCCTCAAACTAAAACCTTTCCACTTCTCTCTTATTACCCCTACTAAGCCAATACTGGAAGGTCCAAACTTCGACGAGGAGCTACCGATGCTAGCCGACAACAACTCGAAGATGGTTTCAACCCCGACCATGCGTGGCTAAGTCTCTTTTCTACCACAGGTTTAGATGGAGCTCGAGTTTGGCAATTCAGAAGTAGATTAATTTTATTATTTTATTTTAGCCTTTTGTAATGGATTCGTTATACAATTATTTTATTTCATGACATATTTGATCGCAGAAAAATTCTTATTTCTCTAATTTAATTAATATTCCATTCAATCTTTTTGTGATTAAGTTAAATAAGTGTTGCATAATTCTGCTTTATTTTATTCGAAGAATAAATATGAGATATTTTATGCCATAGATAAGACGAGTCATACTCTAAACGATTCGTGATATAATCTTGGATAGGGTATGCCGTATTTAAAATTCGGGATTTTAATTGTTCACATGAGGAGTACTGTCACATGTGGCCCAATAATCGCCGTGACGATTATCACTTGTGAAGTGGGGGGGCTTGACCATGCGATTGCAATGACATGTAGTTTCTAAGGCCAGAAACTAAGTATAGGTGGGATGGTTATGTTGGGTGTCGTGTTGGTAAGTCGACCTCCCTCCAATGGAGGAAGGTACTCGTAGTGGGATGGTGGCATTAGGGGTGTCACTTTCCTAAACTGGGGTCACGAGAAGCCCTTGGTAGGTTTCTCCGAGGAGAGAGATACAAAGAGTTCGAGATGGACACTAAAGATGTAGCTGCAGGGCGAAATGGTAGTGTTGCTCGTATCCTTCGAGGATCCGACTGGGCGCTTCGTGCGCATCTATGGCCAATATGGGTTCCTTCGATCTCATTCTTGGTATGGTCTGGTTAGTAGTATTTTTCACTCGTATCAACACTGACTGTCGTTGAGTCACCATTTACATCTCTAAAGGGGAGGTTCTTTGTTTTTGTGGGGGATCGAGGTTTGGTATAATGCGGTGTGATGATGCCCCGGATAGGTAAACGATGACTGGTGGTAGGTTGTCACTTAAGACTGTCTGTTAGTTCTTCCTAGACCGCACTAGGATAGAGGTTACTGTGAATTAAAGCCTTGTGGTAGCCTTCTAACAACTGTGAACGGGAGCCAGTATGTTGGTACCAGTGTGAGTATGTTATCTTGTGGCGTTCGGGTAGAGCTAGTTGTTCTACCTTCCTAGTATAGGTGTGTGTATGGTGCATAAAAGGAACCTTTGGGTGGGGCCGGTGGCCATCGTGAGGAAGTTACAGGCCATTATCTGTCATTGGTTTGTGATCCCGGATGGTCTGGGTTCGGTACTCTTGGGGACCGGTGGAGGTAAGGTTTACGTGGTTTCTTTTGAGGCACACATCGCATCTCTAGCTTTATGGAGTTTTTCGAGCAATACCGTGGGTGATGCTAATGCCAAGTGATCGTTCAATATTGGAATGAGTATTGACTTCCCTTGTTAATAAAGGGGTGTAAGTGTGTGATCCTTGAGGAGAATGCTATAATCAGTAGTTCGATGTTACTACTTGATCGGCACTCAAAAGTGACGATTTTGACCCGTTAATTTACACCGGGTTAGTCAATTTTTATTATCTAATATTTGTTTTTATTGTGTTTTTGTGTATAATACAGGAATTAGAGGAGTGACGCAAAAAATCCACAAAAATAGTCATTTGTGCAACAAAAACCATGCAACCAAACAAAGACATGCAGAAACGGACAACAGAAATCGACATACCTTCACCATTTTGGCCATAACATTCTCTACAAATTGTATTTAGATGCAAGGCTTGAACCATTGGAAAGAAAACTTCCAGGGCTTCAATTTGGATACCAGAATGACCCTATTTCGAGTTCGGTTGAAGAAGTTCTGCGCGTCTGAAGTTGGACCAAAAGTGCAGTTGCCCAATCCATCCGGATGCCCGACCGGACGCCCAAAGTGTCCTGACGCCCGACGCTAGAAAATTCCGTCCGGACGCTCGGCCAAAAATTTCCGGACGCTCAAGCCGTCCGTCACGACGCTACTTACCGGGGACGCAAAAAAAATTCCGTCCGGACGCCCAAAGACCTGTAGCTAAAAATGAAGCTGCGGAAAAACTATAAATAGGGCCCTTATATCTCATTCTAAAGCACTCCTCTTCAATCAATCTCTTTTTTCTCTTATATCTCTCATATATTCCTTTGGCCACCTGGGCCAAGTCACCTCTGGAAGGTCCGAACCTCGCCGAGGAGCAGCCGATAACGATCGACAACAACTTGATGACGGAGCTCTACCCAACCATGGGTGGCTAGGTTCCTTCCTCTGTCTCGGGTGATGATGAAGCCGAAATTGGTAACATAGGAGTAGATTTATTTCCTTATTTTATTTACGCTTTGTAATCGGATTGTTATGCAACAATATTATTGAATCCCTTCTGTGGATATTTTCTAATTAATTGAATTCCCGT
>JAULLG010043422.1:2486-20417 GCA_035668355.1 Sarracenia leucophylla
ATGTGCTTAGTGTCAACGCTTCTCCAACACCTCGCATCGATCACCCACAAAACTTACTATTCTGGTCACTCCATGGCCTTTCGCACAATGGGGTTTGGATATTGTAGGCCCCCTCCCCATGACAAAAGGTCAGGTCAAGTTCCTATTAGTGGGAATTGACTATTTCACCAAGTGGGTAGAAGCTCGGCCTCTGGCCAAGATAACTAAGCAAAATGTGACTCAATTCGTATGGAAAATGATCATTTGTAGATACAGCCTCCCAAAGATCATAGTCACTGATAATGGCAGATAATTTGATAATCAAAGACTTAAGAATTTTTGCGCTGACCTGGACATCGAGCTCCACTTCGCATCTCCGGCTCATCCGCAGTCCAATGGATAGGTGGAAGTCACCAACCGAACGATGTTGAATATCATCAAGACCAAGCTGGCCAAAGCAAAGGGCTTGTGGGCGAAAGATCTCCCAAGTGTCCTTTGGGCCTACAGAACCACAACAAGAACTCCCACAGGAGCTACGCCCTTCCTACTGACTTATGAACACAAAGCAGTCATACCGGTGGAGGTTGGGCTACCCAACGCCAGAACTACTTTGTTTGATCCCGTACGAAACGACCAGGAGCTCGGCCTAGATCTTGATTTGATCGAGGAAGAGTGGGATAAAGTGGCACTACGAGTAGCCGCCTACCATACCCGCATGAGAAAATATTATAGCGCCAGAGTTCATAGAAGAAGCTTCCAGCCAGGGGACTTGGTTCTCCGGAAGGTAATGCTCGCCACAAAAGATCACTCCGAGGGAAGATTGGGGCCCACCTGGGAAGGACCCTATGTTATCAAGGCAGCGGAAGGGAAAGGTGCTTATCGGCTTCAAGACGTGGAGGGGCGAGATCTGTCTCACCCATGAAATGCAAAGCATCTTAGGAGATATTACCCGTAACAGAGAGATACAATGTCCTTTAAATTCTTAAACACGAAACATGTATTTTTATATAGCTGACAACTCCTATGCAAAGAATTGTATTTCGTCTATTATTTTCTCTGCTTGCAAATACCCTGTGTTGGCATCGCTTAATTGGTATGTAGGCAATGTCCGATCGACGCTCGACCAAGGTCAGACCTTGGACCTTAGACAGATCTGCTTCTCCATAGCCATGACCCGTTCTGGCTTCAACAATTCCATAACCATGACCCGCTCTGGCTTTAATGAGTCCATAGCCATGACCCACTCTGGCTTCAATGAGTCCATAGCCATGACCCGCTCTAGCTTAGGCCAGCCATGACACGCTCTGGCTCGGTCTGTCAACTCCGATCAATGCCTGACCGAGATAAGGTCTCAGGCCTCGGACCGGTCTTCATCCATCAACGGCATGATCAACGCTAGAGATCCCAGGCCTCAAACCTGTCTGATCAACGCCCAGCCGAGATGAGATCTCGGGCCTCAGACAAGTATGCTTCCCCATAGCCATGACACGCTCTGGCTCAGGCCAGCCATGACACGCTCTGGTTTGGTCTGTCAACACTAAGATCTCTGGCCTCAGACCAGTCCGATCAACACCTACCCGAACTAAGATCTCAGGCCTTGGATGGATATCTCCATCAACGAGCCGATGGATCGGTATTTCTCCTTCACCCTACGCTACGACGGAGCGGACTAATCACCTGCTCGGGTTGATCACCCCAAGCATGAACACAAAGCTCCATCAACGAGCCGATGGATCGGCATCGACAATCTCCAACAACGACATCAGTGGTCTGAACAAGGTCTAGAGTCTAGTCTTGAGTCCAGGGCATAGAGCATAGGGTTTAACTCCTAGGGAAAGAAGTTTATCTATGCTGGTTTTCTATGAATGCTCTTCTATGAATCGTGTGTAGGTAAGAGCACCTTCCATCTCTACAGGGTATTTTGCTGCCTACAGATACTCTGAGAAAAGACCCCTGCTCGGCGGGTTTCTATATAGCCACGACACACTCTGGTGCGGCCTACCAATGTGCGGCCGAGATAAGATCTCAAACCTCGGAGGGGCTTGCGTTGATATGCACAGCCGACCAAGGCAAGGTCTCCTGACCTAAATATCGACAGTATTTGGTTCAGTATGCCAGCCATCAACAAAAAACCACAAGCAGATGTCAACATCAGACAACAACCATGCAAAGTTATTAAAGCATCACAGCATCATATCAGGAAAACATAATAATCATCATAGCAGAAAACCAAGCATCCATTCTACCTCCCGGGGAGTTGAATGCCTCCTAACACGGGCAAACTACCAAAAAAGCAGAAAAAATGTTTGAGAATGTTTGTCGAGCCTGGGGAGTTAAAGATCTCCCAACATAGACCAGTTGTAAAATAGTACTAGAAGGGAGTATCAAATGGAGAAAATATACGAAACTCCCCAACGACTCCAGCGGCAAGTGGGCTCTACCCCAATCCGACTGAAGTCTTCATCCTCGCTCAGATCAATGATGACAACTTTTCCTTTTGATGACGATGGCCTCCACTCAACGCCCTGGCCATCAAACCTCTCCGTTGCGGCCCTCTCCCTCGCCTCGGAAGACCGTCTCTCAAGGACCAATTCTTTTACAGGCACCCCACTTCAACAGTCAGATGGTGGTTCTCGCGCATTAGGGCCCGGTATATCTTCTTACCTTCTAGCATGTGCCGCACCACATAATAGCCCATAGTCGCCACCTACAATGGACAGCAAAACGAAAGTTATTAGAATAAGAAATAGGATTCTGCCCAGAGCGTAAGAAAATCCAGAGTCAATTATCGGATGAACCCTCGCCACATGACCGCGATATTGCACAGCGATCTCGTTGACGAAGAGGCCCTGAAGAACATTGTGGTCAACGGCGGTGAGGCCTTGCTCTATGAAATCTACTCCGGCCGTCACGTCATCAAAAAAGCTCATCTGCGCCACTCCTGTGGTTGAAGGCTCCCCGGTAGGGCTAGATTTGCTCCCGGACGCTCTTCGCTTAGTAGTCCCCCTGGTGGTGGTAGTACGCGCTGACTGCACTGGTCCGGTAGTAGACTCCGTCTTGGCAACACGCCCCCGTGTACAAGGAGCAACGTCATGGCTCCTTTCGGCCAAGAATCCTCTCCTTTATGAACGGGCGCCCCGGGGTACGTGGGCCCCATGTGCCACCAAACGTTGGGACTTGTGACTAGAGGAAGCCCCAGCATCGCCCGAGTGCTCCTTCGACTGCGGCCCCTTCCTCGGCCACTCCCTCTGACCGATAGGGCATTTATGGAAGTCTTCATCATTCGGTTTTTATCACCGTTGTTACCACCGACGCCCTTCGGTTCACCGAAAAATATTCCCCCGTAATCCACAAGAAATAACTCTTCCTCCATCTTGTATTCCCAAAGTAAGTTAAAAGAACACAACCGGCGGGAATTCAAAACAACGCATGGCCATCTCGAAAACACGCACGCGGTTATATCACGCATTTGTTGGGCATTAACAGCAGAAAGGACGAAATCATCTTTTCGCATATGGAATGGCTAGGAGATATCAATCACGTCTCTTCCACTAAGGAATGCCTTCAAACCACTATAAAGTCTGAGTATTGGTTCTAACTGCCGATCAAAAGAGAAGGTGTTGATCAGGGTTCCACACCAGCCGGCTTTCTAAAAAGCCCAGTTCTTTTTTGCTCTTATATTCTCGATAGCCTCTAGCCTTCGGCCAATGCCTATCAAGAATAGGGGACTACTGATATTGTGGTATTTTACACTAGGTTAACCCAGGCCAAAAGAGGGGTCCGACCCGCAGAGATCCAACCACAATATGACCACCCCTCGGCTATCCGCCCCGAGAAATGTATACCGAGCTACTTACTAGCCTCCAAGGTTGCTCGGCCAATCTTCCGAGCTGATCTAAGGCTCTTGGCCAACCAAGCCGACCAGATTGACCTACCGATCTCTTCTGCCGATCTCCTCGGTCAACCTCCTTTGCCGACCTAGTTAGCCGACCAGCATTCTCTTGCTCGGCCACCTCGTGTCTTCTGCAGCAAGTCTTGGGAATAGGGGACAACCGCCAGATGACCTTCAACCGCCCTCCAACACGTGTAAAGGTCCTGTACAAGGCAATAATGAGGAATTGTATCTTTCTCAACAAGATTCAGCTATCACGTGACAGGGGAGTATCCCCAGGCCAGCATCAACGGCCCACAGTCCATCTCCGGCAAGCCCTTGCCCCCATGCGCCACGCGTCGGCTCTCCCTACAGCATATATATTCTACAGGTAACCTCCATGAGAGGTAAGTTCTCTCATAATTCTAATGAATTCCAAATGCTTCTTCTGAGTCCGAGAGTCCTAATAAGCCTTCATCTCTCTATGCTCTCTCTCTCTCTCTCTCTCTCTCTCTCTCTCTCTCTCTCTCTCTCGCTCTAGTTGTCTCTACAATTTTCTTTTCCCTCCTCCTACATCGACTGACTTAGGCATCGAAGAGGGTACACCAGAAGTGGCGGCCCCCTTTCTAACCTATTTGTTCACTTTCGCATGCCCGTTGATCACCGGTTCGAAACCTGGTGAGATCCAAATGCTAGCAAAGTTGTTACTATATTTTGTTGTTGGTTTTGTGTGGTTTATCGTGGTAAGTTGTTATGGTTTTGAGGTGTTTAGATTAAATCGGACCCTTTATACTATATTTTCTTGGTTTAGCTCCTAGTAGGGGACCGCTTGAGTAGACCCCTCAAATCGCTCGAGTGGTCTAGCGTAGCTAGGTGTTTCGGACCTTGGACATTTCAAATGACCTAAAAACATAACATTCAGCTTCTTTTCTCTCCTCCTTCTCTCTAACTCTCAAGGTTTGTCCTAGGGTTTGTTCTTGGATGATTCTTGGAAGCTTTGCCTTGGATTTGTTCGGGTGATAATCGATTGGGAAGCTAAAAGCTACGTATCTACCGAACGATTTTCTCCTTGGCACGTGTGAAGAGCTAGGGTTTGTTTAGTTGAAGGTTTAAGCTTTCTTGGGCGTAGGATATGACCTACCTATGAACTTTACACGTTATATTTGTTGTACATTTGAGAAATATAAGTGTTATTTATGCTTTCAAGCAGTAAATTAGTTTTGAAAATCCTAAGAGTACGATAGTGGGATTATAACATGTTTTTAAGTTATGGTAGCCTAGATTGAGCATATCTTTCTTGTTGATTTAGAAAGAATCATGTTATATGAAAAACCCCTAATTTATAGGGTTTGAATTTGGGAAAAATATTGGTTTTGGAAAAATGAGGATTTTGATTAAAATCCATAAAATTGATGTGTACCATGAAATTAAAAATTAAAATCGCCTAACTTATGAATTTTGATAAATTTAGAAAAAAAATTGGAGCATATCCAGTTATTGTGATTTGAAACGGTGTATGAATTTGAGCCCTTTTTATAAAACTATGTTTTAACCCATATGTGTGAGTTAGGTGTTTGATGGGAGAAATCATCTTTGGATTGGACCCGGTGTGTGTTTGATAAGAGGAATTATTGTTGGATTGGGCTCGGTATGTGTTTGACGAGAGGAACCTATAGGGTTGGACTCGATGGTTTTGATACCTGTAAGGAATGGATTGTGTATGTTTAGGTGCCCTACCCTTTGGTGGAGCCATAAAGAAGTGTAATGTTTGGGTACCTTTATCTTTAATTAAGCTGTAAAAGAGTGCAATGTTTGGGTACCCTGCCCATAGGTTGAGAAGTCAAGGAGTGCGGTGTTTAGGTGCCCTACCCGCTGGTTGAACTGTAAAAGTGTGCAATGTAGCTGTGACAGGTTATAGACCAAATGGTTACTTATTGGGATGCCAGCATACTGAGTTGGCAGATAACCATTGGGGGTGTCCATAAGCTCGGTCGATGTCGGTTCATTGGTGTGAATCACTTGATGATTCTTTAAGTCCATGAATAATGGCATTGGGCGGGTGTCTAAACTAGAAACATGTTAATGAAACAGTTAATTATAATGAGAATTAATCAAGAATGAGATGTCATGATAGCGTGAAGGTTATGAAAGGTGTTTAAATAGTTGGTGGCATGATTTGAAAACGAAATACGTGATAAACGTTTTAAATGGAAAGCCGGTTAGTTTTCGGTAAACTATATGTTACATATTACATTATCAACCTCGCATATCATATATAGTTTGTAAATAGTTTATTTCCTATGAACTATGGCTCACGTTATTGTTGACAACGGTTCAGGTGACTGAGACAAGAGTTGCTGGTGGATGCTAGTGCGTAAAAAGAACCGTTGGGCTTGTTTTAGATCAAATTACATTCATGTTATTGCTCTATCTTTTAAGATACTCCAATGTAAAGTAATTTCTTGTTACAGATGTTATAGTTCGGGTGTTAGAGCCTTGGTTTTTAAGGCCTTAAGGACGTGTTTATCATGTATTGTATGTTGTGAGGTCGGTGTGTTGTTTGAAGCTTTATGGTTCATTGATTATCCTTTATTCTCGTTTATATCACATATTTTTCTTATGTATAAAACGGTTAGAAATCTCAGTTTTATGATTGTACACGGTTTTTAATGCTTATGGATGGATTGGGTGGCATGTTTCTCAAAGTTTGGCTTGATTTTACAAAAAAGAGAAAAAATGATTAATTTTGGTTATCCTTTAGGGCCTATTTTAACACTTTTATATAAGACTTTTAAGCATGAAAAAGGCCCATTTTAATTGATTTTAATAGATCAAAACTTGGATTTTTTAAAGGTATTTTTCCACATTTTAAAGGTTTTTAAGTAATCGGCTTATGGTTTTGGTCCTAAGAGTTTATTTCCACACGTTTATCTATTGTTTCGGATTTGGGGCGTTACAAGAATACATTCTTCACATCAAGCTGATGTAAAAGCCATGCAAATGTGGCTGCAAGTAATATGAACAGATAAATAAAAGAAATGTTTGCCACTTGTGAGAAAGTTCAAAGTAATCAATGACATACCCATGTGTATATCCCTTTTCCATAAGGTGAGTCTTTAGTCTGTCAGGAGTACCATCGAAATGAACTTTAATTGCATATGCCTAACGACAGCCAACAACTGATTTGCCCGAAGAAAAACTAAATCCCATGTACCATTTTTTTTAAGGCAAGTATTTCTTCCATTGCATTGTTAGAATGGGATAAAGTATCTGTACAAGACTTAAAAAAGGAATAGCCAACAATTCGGTAACAAACATGTTAGCCCAATGACACTTTAATAGATTTTGATGATTAAGTTATTCATTTAATACATTTTCTAAGTTATTGGATCAAGTTTATCTTTAAATTCCTATTTTGGACTTAAAATTGATTGGAGGACTTTTATTCAAAGTGTTGACACCAATTCATAAAAGGTCTAAACCATAACTTGTTTGATGAGTGTGACAGAACACAAGAAGTGTTAACACCTAGTGCATAAGGTGTCAACACCAATTTGTTGTCAAACTCAGTGAAGGTCGACACCTAATCAACAAGCGTTAACACCAAATGGTCATCATGAAGACAAAACTGATTGTGTCGACACCAAGACAATAAGGGGTCAACACCAAAGGCATGAGATTAAGACTGACAAGAAGTGTCGACACCAGCACCAAAAAGAGTTGACACCATGAGCCCAAAGTGTCGACACCTAGAGAACCTGCAAAATGAGGTCTCAATCGGGTCGACACCAAGACACTCAAGTATCGACATCTAAAGTCACTATGCATTGATGCACGCAACAAGTGTCAATATCAAGGTATTCAAGTGTCAACACCAAGAGCTCAAGAGAAGAATAGCAAGTGTCGAGACCCAAGCATTCAGTGTCGACACCAAATGCCAAATCCAAGCCAGGACACTCCAGTATCAACACCAAGGCTCCAAGGTCTGGACACCATGTGCCGAATTCGAATTCTCAAAGGCTATATTTTGAGCATTAAATGCTCTCACCAACCACCAACAATTAGATTTTCAAGTGAGACTATAAAAGGAGTGACTTCTAATGTTAGAGTAACTTTGCATTTATCGTGTTTATCTACCAAAGCAAAGAACATTCATTGCTCTTCAATTCTTTGAGCCCTAGATTTCATCACTCACATGTGATCATTAATTGTAACTCTCTGTAGGTATCTTTTAGTGAGCAATTCTCATTGTAAAATCAATCTCTTTGATTGTAAAAGAAGTGTTAATCATTGTAGCCTGGAATATAGTGTTTATGTCTTAGGCTTGAATCCCTGGGAAGTTCTCCCCTCCTCGTCGCCACTGTGCAACGCCACCAGAAACCCTAGATGGCCATACATCTCTCTCAGTAATGGTGATACAATCTAGTTAAATCCATACCTAAACCTAACCTAACCCAACCCAACCCAACCTCCTTTTTCTTAGCCCCAAAATTACACATCCCAATTGAACAGCCCGACCCACCTAGCCTTATAAATTTAAGCCCAATAACCCTTAACCCAGCCCGGCCCTTTAATCTTTGCTCGAGCCTTGTACCCAACCCAGAAACTTGGCCATCTAACCATTAAACCCGTTACATCTACACCTATTTAAACCAGTCCAGTGTCGCCCCAAAAACAAAAAAACAAAAAATCTATTTTCTCACATATTTTGGCCTTTTTCTTGCTACACACTCTTGATGGCGTGGAAACACACAAATAGCTTCCATACATTTCTTATGCAATGAATGCGGTATCTGCATGAGGTGTTCTAAAGATGAAACTTCTTTTTGAACTACACCCGCAACCTTATCAATTATTTTGTGATGATAACACTCATATATTAGTCTCCCAAAGGTGTTTAGTTTCTATTCAAATGGGTGACTATCTGGATGAGATGAGGTGCGACATACTCCCGATTAGTATTACGCATGTGTTACTTAATCTTCCATGGATGAATGACTTTGGTGCCACTTATAATAGGGGAGATAACACCTTTACCTTCATAAATTATTTTGTTAAAGTCTGCAATGGGCTGTCAACTCAGCGATTTCCTACTTCCATGGATGAATGACTTTGTGTTATTTAATTTATTTAAAATATAAATTTCCTTTTGAATTAGGGTTTCAAGCCTATAACTATGGGACTCACTTGATAAATTATTCAGAGTAGAGTTCGAGTTTTTAAGGTTGTGGCTTTGTGTTAAGGCTTCGACCCTTGGGTGCTACATTATCCACCATTCTCACCCCTCCACGTACTGCATCAATAATGGTCGTTTGAATTGGAAAACAGTTATACTATTTAATTGTTCACATTTAGCCATTATTAACCAATCAAATGTTGGCCAAAAGACGCAAGTCAAACAAGAACGCAACAGGCCTTGGTTACTGCTCATTTTCTCAACTTAGGATAAACATGGTACATAAAGGCAACCAAATTTCTCATCCTCTTTCGGGAACAAATATTTGACCTGTTAAAAGCAAGATGGAGCATAGAAAAATCACAAACCTTGTATGTGTCCAATGGCATTGCTGAGACTTGGTCAAACCATATGACTCCTTTTCTGCTTGTAGTCAATTGCAGTCGTGCGTTATGATTGGTTTCATTTGCTTCCAAAACAATCTCAGCCTTTGTCCAATTTGAAACATCAGCAGCTCTGTGAGGACAATGAACGAACACTAAATATCCAAAAGGCACTCTGTTAATCATATAAAACAAAGCATTTATAGACTATATTAATGACAACCTTTTTGTCACAATACAGTTTCATACGTTTGTCACATTCAATTCCCAAGTCCTTCATAAGTATCTGAAGTCATATAAGTTCACAAATGCCATGTGCCATAGTCTTATACTCTGCCTATGCACTTGATCTAGATACTACCAATTGCTTTTCACTTCGTCAAGTGACCATGTTATCTCCCACAAAAGTACAATACCTCGATATAGATCGTCTGTCATCAACTGAACAGGCCCCATCTGCATTTGTGAAAGCTTCCAATTTCATATGGTCGTGATGAGAGAACAATAGTCCTTTTCTAGGAGTAGACTTAAAGTACCATTGAATACGGTAACCCGCGTCAAGATGTACACTACAAGAGTCATGCATGAATTCACTGACAACCCCCACACTATAAGCGATATTAGATCAGGTATAAGATATGTATATAAGTCTTCTCACAAGTTTTTGAAATTGACCCTTGTTAACAGCTTTTCTATCATAACTACTAAGACTATGATTACCTCAATAGGTGAATCTGTAGGTCGGCAACCCATTATATCAGTTTCCTCTAACAAGTCAAGAATATACTTTCCTTGGGAAATGAAAATCCCACTATCTAATTAAGCTACCTTAATACCAAGGAAATATCGTACCACTTCCATATATTTCATCTCAAATTCTTTCATCAAGTTTGTCTTAAGACGAGATGTCTCCTCAGTATCATATCCCGTCACAAGTATGTCATCAACATATACAATAAGAATATAGTATAGTCTGCATGACTCTGTCGATTTTCAAATCTTAGTGTAGCTTTAAAGAATCTATCAAACCATGCTCGAAGAGACTGTTTTAACCCATATAGGGCCTTCTTCAGTTTGCACACATTCCCTTCATTCTCCCGAGATAAGAACCCTGGTGATGCATCTATATATACCTCATCTTTTAGATCACCATGAAGAAATGCGTTCTTCACATCCAATTGCTGGAGAGGCCAACCTAAATTGGCAACATGACAAAAGTATCCGAACTGAGTTCATTTTTGCTACTGGAGCAAAAGTCTATTGATAGTCAATGCCATAAGTTTGGGTAAAGTCCTTAGAAATTAGCCTAGTCTTGAATATCTCAATTGATCCATCTACTTTATGCTTCACAGTAAATACCCATTTACACCCAATTGCCTTTTTTTTTTTTTCTGGAAGAGAAACGAACCCACAGTTACTATTCATTTTTATGGTTGTCATCTCCTCAACTATAGCCTTCTTCCACTTAGGATCTACAATGGCTTTCTTTCCACCCTTGGAATTGATATAGTGGACAAACTCGAGACAATGACATGATATATGACTGATAAAGAGTTATATGAGACAAAATGAGAAATTGAGTGCTGAGTACATGTTATAACGCCTTTTCGAATGGTGATAGGTAAATTACAAGTATCAACATTAACAATAGAGGATGCAGTACCAGGTGGATTAGTGGAATAGTCTGAACTAGAGGACAAAGATAGCAACTGGTCAGGTGGCAGTGGCACCAAAGCGATTTGGTCTTTTGAGCGTCGAGAATAAGTATTTAGATTTGTTATATCCAATCGTATAGCCACATCCTGCTCTGTTCTATCCTTGTTGGACTTTTTCATCTCCCCCTCACTAAGAATAGGAGTTTGTGGGAGAAGATTCAGAAAAACCAAACCTCGAGGATGTGTATCCGAATGTAGCATCTCTTTAAGTCTTGATGTTTATCCCTGAAGAGATGTGTCATGAGAGCGGAAGAAATACTTGGACTCCCAAAAGGTAATATCCATACTGATAAAGATTTTGTGAGATGTCGGATCATAGCATTTATAACCTTTTTGGGTAACAAAATAGCCGATGAAGACACATTTGATGGACTTCGAGTCCAATTTACCACCTGGGTATTTAGGTGCATGAACAAAGCAGGTGCAACTAAAGATCTGGGGGAAAGGAGTGGAGACATGAGAAGACTTGGGGAGAAGATCCAAAGTGGTTTTGAACTGAATAGCACTTGAGGGTAAATGATTTATGAGATAAGCAACAGTTATAACTACCTCACTCGAGAATGATTTGGGAACATGCATAGCAATAAGGAGGGAACAGGTAACCTCAAGACGATGGTGGTTTTTGCGTTCAACATCTCCATTTTGTTTAGGAGCGCGGACACAACTCATCAGGAAAAGAATACCATGAGCCTTAAGATAGGCACGAAAACCACTATCAAGATACTCAGTCTCATTATATGATTGAAGAATCTTGATGTTGGCATCAAATTGGGTGCAAACCATGCCATGAAAATTATGAAAACAAGAAAAGACTTTACTTTTAGTGCGAAGTATACCTAAGTAACATGGGAATGACAGTCAATAAATGTCACAAATCATCAATAACCAGAAATGAAAGTAATATGTGAGGGATCCCATACATCAAAATGAATAATCATAAAAGGAGAATCACTGCGTTTATTGACTGAAGGGTAACAGATCGTTTATGCTTTGCAAGTTTAGAAGCCTGACACACAAAATTATTTCTAGAATAGTGTTTAACTAAGGAAGGAAAAAGTCTATCTAAAACTCTAAAAGAAGGGTGCCTCAAATGGCATTGCCACTGATGTAATTGCAACAAGATTGTTCCGGTATCAACAACATGAAAAGCCTAGTCAGATTGTGAAGGCACAGGGAAGCAGAAGATGGAATATCCAGTAAGTACAGGTCATCATGTGCACTACCATTGTCAATCATTCTCCTTGTCTCTAGTTCCTGAAAAACACAATATGTGGGAAAAAATATTACAGAACAATTTAAGGAACTCTTAAGATGACTAACAGATAAAAGGTTAGTAAAAGAGTTGGGAACATGAAGTACATATGACAGAGAAAGCAAAAGAGAGTAATGGATAGAATCTTTGTCAGATACAGATAATAAAGGTTCATTGGTATTCGAATCTTATTTTTACCAGAACAAGTAGTGTAAGAAGACCCAGTCATATGATCAGTGGCACATAAGTCAATGATCCAAGGAATATTAGAGGCAATAGCACCCAGTGTATTAGGAGATATACTTGAGTTAGCAAAGTTGGAGAAGGAAGTGGACGCAGTGTGATGAGAGATGTCATCCCGAGAGATCTTGTGTTTGAGAGTAGTCAATTCCACTTCAGAGAGAGGATTAGTTTTACCAGATGTGCTACCAGAATTCTCCGAAAGATGAGCGTGGGAGAAAATAGGGCCACCACGGCTACTACTACAGTCACCTCAACGTCCTTGGGTAGGACGACCATGTAACTTCGAACAATAATCAATAGTATGACTGGCTTTACCATAGTGCTCACAACGCTACTGATCTCGAGCTACTGAACCGTGCTTCTCTCCAGATTTGATAGGCTGGCCTGATCCAGTGTTGGATTGGACAGTTTATCTGAAGAGATTGGTTGTCAGTAGGAGTCCCGGAATGGATCAAGTCAGTGTTCACAGGTCCACTAGAAACCTTTAGAGTATCATTTATGGTCATGTGAAACCAAGAACTAGTAGTACAGGGCAAGCAGAAGCAAGAAACAAAGTAACAGATGCAAATCAAAGTAGAGATTAACCTCTAGAGCGCCCAAAAAGTCTAGAACACCATACCAAAGTGCAATAGAATCAAAAGGACACCAAAGTAGCAGGTGAAAATTGCAGCCATAAGCTAAACCATTGTCACAATCACTCAAGGTCCTTCAAACATCAGTCGACATAATTGGAGGTCCAAAAGAACAAGGCAAACAAGGCCTTAGTTGAAAGAAGGTCGAAACAGGAGCAGAAGGTAGCAAAAAGCCCTAGTTGTGACTAACCGAACATCAAATCGACCAAAAAAACCCAAAAATGTTGAATCGATCCAAGTAGAACCTGTAATACTTCTAGTCGGTACCCAAGGGTTGAGAACAAACCGTCGATTGAGGTTGGAAGTGGTGCAATCGCAAGTCGCGATAAGGAGCCCTAGCGATGTCGAAAAGAATAGAAAATTCAAAACAAAATGACAAAAGTACGAGAATGAAAGTAGAAAAAACATGATTGAGATCCTAAGGATCAATCAATCAGATGAGGGAAGATCAAAGAATTTTTTGTTTTTTTTTAAACAATGACGAATGGAAAAAATGAAAAAATAAAGAAAAAGTAGGAAAAAAAGGAAGAACTCACAATTACAAAGGATTTTGCTCTGATACCATGTTAAGATAAGAGAGAGTTGAAAGAATTATTCTGATGGTGAAAAGTGAGCTACCAGAATTAGGTTTAGCTGTCGTATTACTATTACTTATATAATGAGACAAAACATATGGAAATACAAAAATATCCGTAATTTAACAGTACCTCCAACTTGCGGGATTGACTTCATCATCGAATTGCTAGTGGGGAGTGCACCGATTCTGATAGTAACACATCGCATGGCACCGAAAGAATTTTGAGAATTGAAGACTTAACTGTAGGAGCCGCTAGACAAGGAATTCATCCGACTATGTACATCTCTGTGAGGTGTGTCCACCCTATTTATAAAGATGTGGGGTGGAACAATATGGTAGTACATCGACTACCCCTAACATATGCACTGGCCATGCTCACAAAGAAAAGGGATCAAACAATGTGTAATGATCAAAAACCGTTTCCTTTTGTCCAGGATTGACGATTTATTCGATCAGTTGAGAGGACCGTGTTACTTTTCAATGATTGATCTTATATCGGTTATTAACAACTACAAGTCGCAAAAGAAGATAAACTAAATATGACTTTTTGAATGCACAAGGGTTACAAAGGCTTCGTTCGACCAGTTCTTGGTGTGCATGTGGCGATATTTTGGTATACTCACGTATTGAGGAAGAGTATGAGCGACACTTGAGGATTGTGTTGCAAGTGCTAAGAAAGCATATCTCTACGCGAAGGCCAAAGTTGTAGCCAAGGCACTTAATCGGATGACTAGTGGAATGATTGCTAGTATTGCATCAAGGGAATGAAAGATGATTGTGGTAGTGAATTAGTTAGAATTCGACTTGATACATGAGATGGAGCATCCTTGTACACATTAGCTGCCACACCACCTTGCTAAACTAAGTGATAAAAGGCATAGAAACATGATCAAGAGGCAAATTTTGTTTGACCTCTCTTCATGATTGGCAGATTACAGGATGGATTTCTTAAAGTATTCCACCAGTCACGTTTTGCAATTCATGCTAGTGGAGCGAAGATGCACCATGACTTGAAGCATCAGTATTAGTGGAGTGACCTAAAGAAGGATGTAACAGTTTGTGGCTAGATGTCTAACCTGTCGGCAAGTGAAGGAAGGACATCAAAAACTGACTAGAACATTGTAGCTATTGGAGATATCAGAATGGAAGTTGGAGCATATTACCATGGACTTATTCATTGGACTTCTGAGACCACCTTAGGGACATGATGGTATTTTGTTATTGTCAACTGCCAAAGAGTTTGTTCATTTACGCAGAATACCTGTTCTATTGTGGCCGGTCGTCATCTCTGTTTCATGTCACATGTTTGACAAACCTTGTAGGCCACATTGGGAACCCACTTTTTTTCAACTCGACATTTCAGTCACAAACTGATGAGCACCCTGAATTGATGAGCAATCGGAGCAAACCAATCCAAACACTAGGGGATGTGCTTTGATCTTGCATATTAGACTCCAAGAGAGTTGGGAAAATCTACCACTGGTCGACCTATTAAATCATACTTAAAAATTAATTGAGTTAATAATTCAAAATTAGTAATTAATCGTGCCAATAAATCATACTTAAAAATTATATTGAGTTAATACTTCATAATTACGTCATTATTCTATAATTTGATCGTAGTAATTCATAATAAAATTTGACAACCCAATTAAGCAATAATTCTTTGATGCAATTTTTTAATTACTTGTTTGTGTGCTCAATTTTCCAGGTTTAAACTTGATTATTTGATGGGTGGTCTAAACTTAATTTTACCAAAATTCAAAATTTCTTCTTTAGAAATAAATAAAACATATATATCATTATATTGGCTCCATGCCACTTTGTGGTGCTAATGATTGTTGTGTAAGAATGAATTACCTATTTTCATACATGACTGTTTTTTATGTATTGATTATTTTAAAGGTGGTGATTTTACAATATTTGTTTTGTCCTTTCCTTATTGTTTTCTACAAGATAGTGTAATAGGTGTGGGTATGTATATACATGAATGAGTACAATTTTTAGTTGAAACCACTTTTTGGTTGAAACCACCCTGTGGAATAAATAGATTTTTTGAGTTGTGTTTCTAACCCCATTAGTTTGATACGATTTGAGTAACTCTACATTGATTTATGACCTTGTGCCAACGAGGGTTGGATACGAATGCACCAAGGCTATTTTGGTATTTTCTTCCAGTTCAAATATTTTTTGTGCATAGACTGTGACTAAATGACCCTAACTCTTTGCGTAATGTTTATGTAAAGTTCTATAAATTTTCTATGTATGTGCATCGATATGGATTTCCGTAAAAAGTGCAGTTAAGAGATGTTTGTGTTAAAAGCCCTATGTTAGAAAGTGATTAGGTGTTTATACCATGTAATACATGCTTCATTCATGTTATTTTGTGATGTTTAAATTATAAAGTGCATGATCGTGGCTTTCGTCTTAGTGGTTAAAGAGAACTCTGTGCCTATTCATGTGCTTGAATTCCAATCTTTGGATCTCTCCCCGTTCAAAAAAAAAAAAAAAGAGAAAAAAAAGAAAAAGCATTCTTTCTTCATGCTATTTTATCATGTTTAAATTAATATAACCTCACATGCTTGGACGCATAATATGATTACGCGATCTTGTTTAATTGCTTATCATTGGGGTGGGATCTTGGGTTTTCGATCACATAGCAATGTTTGTTCTTAACATTGCTTAAAATGATTTATTTTCTAGGATGGATGCTATATGCAGGGTTTTAAATATTGGTCGTTACGTATCGTATCGACCAATACGAATCGGAATTTTGGACTTTCGATATTGATATTTTCCAACGTATCGGCTGATACTGTCTAATATTGACCGATACAAAGTCGTATCACCTATACCGTAACCGATACCACGATTTAGAACCCTGAGTACATGTGAGTTCTCAGTTGGAGAGTTTGTTGCGAGTATTTTCTTGGATGGATTTTTTGACTAATGTCTTGGACCTTAGTGTAGCACCAAACTAGGCTTCGTAATGATGAGTGAGCACTGAGCAGTAGAGTGGTATGTTTTAGAATCTACACTGCTAAGGTAGATCTCAGGTGATCATGATCGTGACTCATGGATTTACGACTTTGTTCTTCGAATGGACTAGTTGGGTATATAATGCAATTACGAAATCATTGGCTCATAAAGAGGGTACTAAACGGTTTGGGTGTCCATCTCAAATGGTTCGTTGAGTTTGGTCTTTCATGGCGTTGAAGACACTAGTTTCATCCAGTTAATCAACCTTAAGGTGTTAACAGATAACTCACCAATTCCTTGAGCTTGTTTACGTTTTCTTCACTGTACTCATTGATTGTTTATTTTCTTCTCGTATATTATGCTTTCTTTTGTTGTGACTTACTCGACTTAGGTTCGGTTTTTCTTCCGAGCTTTGCAACTGATGATATTTTATGTGAGGTAATGATGATATCGAAGAGCAAGTTTTGGACATCGTCGCGGAGGACATAGAGCCATGGCTAACATAGTTCTCTTTGTGTTTTTGCAGTCATTCTCTATATTCGATATTTTGTTTACGCTGAATTGTCTTTATTTCTTTGTGATGTAATTTCTTTGACTTGTAGATTTTAGTTATCATTTTAGTGCGTGGTTATTGGGTTGATTTCCATTATGCTTCTGCACACTTCAGTTTGTTTTTTGCTTTAAATATTGGCAGAATTCGGGGAGTCACTGCTTAGTATCAGAGCATAGGTTCAACTTTTATCCCTTTGAATGTTGTAAAAACCTTAGACCCTTTGATTCACATGTGACACCTAGTATTTAAACTCTCATAATCTTGTATAGGTAGTCTTCTTGAACTTCAATCTAGAATGAACTGCCAACGTTTCTTTTTACCTTGACAATAGAAGGCTACATCTTCCGACATCTGCGAAGCTAGTTTCAATTCTTGGGAAATGTTTGGTTTCACAAGAAGTTGGGGGTATGCCGCAACTCCCGCATCGTTGAGCAATGCCCTAGGGTTGGGGCATCAAGAAGGTTTTCGTTCGTGTGACTCGAAAGGCGGAGGAAGAATATACTCAAACCGCCTAGTGACAAGGAGCACTATTGTTAGATGCAAATTCTGTAACCAAAATCGAGAGTTGAAA
>JAULLG010043423.1:0-14160 GCA_035668355.1 Sarracenia leucophylla
GAGCAATGGCTAAGGGATAGAAAGGGGAAGGCTAAGATGTACCCCAACTAGAAGGCTTCAAAATAGGAGAAATAAGTCACCAAAGGGTGACAGGAGCCTATTGAAAAGGCTTACATAATCTGAGGCAAAAATGATTGTTTTTGGGCATACCAACTTTCGGTAACATCCTTCCTTTAAAGAAGTTTTTGCTACGATTTTTACGCAAATTTCTATTCTAAACAGTCCCTATTTTAATGTCTTTTTGCTGTCAAGTTTTGGGACTTAAATTTTCTGCATCTTTCTTATATGCATGCATCTTTGATTGGCCTAAGTCTTTTAATCAAGCCTTGATAACATTTCTAGTTAATGAGAAGTTATGATTTATTTCTTTTGAATCATACTCTTATAAAATAAAACTATAGTATAAGGACAGTTTATAATCGGGTAATTTCACAAATAATCTTTTCTAAATCCTTTTGGTGAAATTCTCGTAGACCCACTCTGGCTATAGCCTTTTTCATCTCAAAATATGATTCAAATGTTTTTAATCATAATTTTTGAAAATTCATAGCTTTGTTTATCATTCTTGACTAAAAGAGAACTTTTGTTTTAAATGCTCCTTGATGTATATCCATGAATATTAATCTCATTTGGACTTGAAAGTTCATGTTTTTGCTTGCTATATTCAAGAGAAACGTATTTTTGCATATATTGAAAGTGTCTCATGTTTTCATATGCTTCAATTATTTTTGAAAGGGGGAGTTTACTTGCTTAATGATAAGTAAAGTTTTTTTTTTTGTTTGTTGCTCATACATATCTTTCATAGAAGGTGATGATCATTTCTTATGCTTGCTTCAAAATTCAAGTCATTTTTGGTATTAGACATCGCCTATGTTTATGCATATTTTTATTAAATCACATAAGTTGAGTTATTATTGAAAATCCTTGTGTGATATGTTTATATGCTTTGAATGCAATTTTTCTTGCATTAGTTTTGATACTCTTGCCATGCCCATATGTTTATAAAAGAAAGGGGGAGAAGAGATTTTTTTTTTGGGGCCATCAATATAAAGTTGTTCTTGCACAAATCATTTGCCTTTGCAAGTTTGTATGATTTCTTTTCTTAAAAAGAAAGGGGGAGTAGTTTACATTTTCTATAGGGGGAGAGATAAAACATTTTTTTTTTTGTAAAAGGAGGAGATTTTTTTTTCCTTACTTGATATGTTTCATTCTCATGATCATATATTTGCTAATTAGGGGGAGCTTATCTTTAAAAATTCTTTTCACAACAATTGGTATTTTCATATCTTTTGTTATCATGCTCATGCTCAAATTTGTTTTGCTGTGATACATGAGATATGTTTCGAATGCTTTGTCATACATCACAGGAAAGAAATTTTCTGAGATTATGCTTTATTTGTTTTCTCTTGCCTTTTTGCTTATGACAAAGGGGGAGAAATCTTTGATTGATTTGCTTGGTCAATCATCCTTTTTCTTAGAACTTTATGTTTTTTCTTTTTGGCATTTTCATTGGTATATAGAGCTTTAATTCCATACTTTGTTGCCTTTGCAAATCAATGATTGTCATAATCAAAAAGGGAGAGATTGTTGGCCTAAAGGCTTTTTCAATCAAGCCTTTGTTTTGATTTTGATTATTCCAACACATTGATTGGTGCTGCTAATGATTGAGCTTTGTTTTCAGGACTAAACCCTTTGTTGAAACTCATTTTATAGCAAAAAGTCAAGTTATTCAAGCCTAAGTGTCTATATCCAAAAAGCCAAGAAAAGATTAAATTGGGAAGCTTTGGAAATCAAGGTATTGAAGAAGAAGTATTTTTTTTTTTTGAGTATCTTGTCAAAGGGAAGATGAATGCTCAAGCCCAAGAAGGCCAAAAGATAAGTAAAAGTTTCACAAAGGATGAAGAAGAATTTTGAGAAGAATGGGAATCTGACATAGGGTCAGTACTTTGGACATATCTTTTTCCTCCGATGCAATTTGGATGCAAGACTAAGTTCTTTCGAAATTAGACTTCTGGGACTTCAATTTGGACATAAGATTTGACACATTTGGATTTAAGGTGAAGAATTTATAAAGGTTTGAAGTTTGAAAAAAAGTGCAGCAGAGAAAAGGGTCAGCGCTTTTGAAAAAGGGACGCCACAAATTTACCGAAACTTTTCTCTCTCGTCGGCACCCAAAAAGGGACGCCACTTTTAAAGAAAAGGGATGCCACTTTTGAAAAAGGGACTCCACTTTTCACTGCACCCAAAAAAAGGTCATCACTTTTCAGAAAAGGGGCGCCACTTTTTGTTGGGATTTTTAAAACTCTTTTTCGCAACGGCTCTTTTTCGATCCAATCTCTTCCATTCTTGGCCCCAACGGTAATATACTTGAAAGAGGCTATAAAAGGAGCTTTTAATGAAGATTGCAAGGGTTAGTGAACACAAGAACAAAAGCAATTACTCTCATTCAAGTGCTAACACTTCAAATCCCATGTTTTGCTCATTATTGCCATATCTTTGAGCTTTGTTTTTCTGGTTGTCTGTCACCAGATTTCTTTGTACTCTTCTCTCTTTTACTTATTTTATTTTGATTGTAAAATCATATTTGAGAGAGAGTGATACTAAGTAGTGAGCCATTAATTATATATTCATCTCACAAGGAGAAGGCTCGAGTTTTGGGTTGCTGCTGTAACAACCAAGGTTCTCTTCACCATAGAAGAAGGAGGGTTGCTATTCACTCATTTGAAGAATAAGTTCGAGGTTGCTATTCACCCACTTGAAGAATAAGATCGTGGTTCCGCTTCACCCAATAGAAGATTAGGTTACACTTAACCTGTAACAAAGAGAGGTTCTAAGCCTACCTATAAAGATTGCTTAGTGAAATTTCTCAAGTGTGATCTTGAGAGAGAGGACGTAGGCCGGGATTTGGCCGAACCTTTATACGTCTTTGTGTTGTGGGTTTGCTTTCTTGTCTCTTTATTTCTCTATTTCTTGCACTATATCTTGTTTATTTCCGCTACATTTTTTATTGCTAGATATAAGTTTTAGAGAGACCAAAAAAGTCTACATTTGGCCTACAACCTATTCACCCCCCCTCTAGGTTGCCTATACCGGACCAACAACAGGTATGCTTGGAGAAGTATAGTAGGCTGAGGGATCTGGGTGTTTAGCATCTCTCTGGTTGCATGTTCAGGTATGGGTTGGATTTAACATTTTAGATATATCTGTTTAGCTAGCTTCAGTTATATATCTATTTAGTTGGCAGTTGCTACCTGTGTTTTGATATAGATCTCTTGTGAGTGTTTATTAGGTACAAATAGCTTTTAGTGCCTAAAGTAAACATATTCACGCAAAATTTTCAAAAACCTCAAGTAGTGTGGTTTGTTTTAGGTATCTTTTTATACTAAATGGGTGTGATTTGTACCTCTATATTCCTGGACATGTGATCAATATCAGGGTTAAACCCAATAAAATGCTTGGTTAAGATAGAAAATTAATATCTTTTTATATTAAAAAGAGGGGTTTGATCCGGTGCTTCACGGAGTTTGGGTTTCTTCTAATGTCTCCGGGTCAGGGCGTTTCAGAGAGGGTGTGGATCCTCCGTGGGTGGATGGCTCAAATCGTTCTTGTCTGTCATGGAATGAGTGCGGACCACGAAGTGATTCATTGCTATCAAGAATAAGAAATTTCACATAGACGACGTCAAATGATAGTGTCTGAATCTGAGATGGTCCAAGGGATACTCCTTAGGTCTGTGAAATAGGGAAAAACACGTTAGACAAGGGGCCGAAAGGGTTTTTGGCGTACCCTCTCCAACAGTTAAGTCAGTCGCGTGCCCAAGGTAGAAGAAGATAGCAAAATCATGCAGAAAGGAGAGAAATTCATAGTAAGGGTGTGGCGTCTAGGGTTTATGAGAGTGTGTACCTTCTCCCTAGATTACCATTTGTTTATATACTTCCTGTTGGAGAGGTTGACACATGGCGTTTCCCGTCACGTGGCGCCGGATGGAAATACCCTTTCCATATATGGAAAGTTGGAGACTCACTTCTATCGTGATCGCAAGATCATCGGTGGAGAATATTCTCTCTAACTGTTTTGGTCGGATTTTCTTGCATTTTGACAGGTGTCGTGCGATCCCAGGGGGCCGTATTCTGAGTCGAGGTCCCAAGCCGCTCGAGGTGTCTGAGTCCGACCTAGCTGATCAGTAGCGTGCGACACGGATCATCCTTTATGTTGGTCAGCACGGTCGTCTTAAGATTAAGAAAGAGTTTGTAGCGCCGTTGTACTTAGGTCGTGAGGGAGGGGCTGCTCCAACAATGTCTTTGATACTGAGTAGCTTGTAGGCAATTGGCAGATCATCTGTACTGATCAGCGTGAGTAGGTTTGCGATTGGTATAATTATGTGGGTTGGGCCCAAGATGGTTGTATGTTCTTGGCATTGATCAAGCTATTGGGCTAACCGGGTATCTAGGTAAGGCTACAATTATACAGGTTTGGGTTGGTTCTTTGAGCCCAACATAGGGGGATTTATACATATCAATCAGTAGTTCCCCTATTCTTGATGGTGTTTGGTCGAAGTCTGGAGGCCATGAAGAATACCAACTTTAGCTCTCTCCTTCCGAGTCGATAAGAATACCATTTTTGGCACTAAGGACATGCTGCTATTGCTTTCAGCCTTGCTTTCTGTAATATGTTGATCATAAGTTCTCTACTCTTGGTGGTGTATGGTGGAGCAGACCTCGTCGAAAATATATAAATAGGGGACACGTGTCCCTGTGTCAATGGCCATACCAGCCATGAAAAAATACCCTTGCCATCCTGTAAAAAATGTGGGCAATTACTTTCCAGTCTCTGAGGAAATTATTACGCAACGGTGTTTTGGTTTTACCGCTTGCTGCCTTCTTTCAAACGAGGGGTCATGAGTGTATCGGGTCATACTCTGGTTTCGCTCTCTATTTTGAAATGTCATCATGGATCATAATCAATTTCTTCACAATCAAAATCTTACTCACGCTTTCGAGGCTTGCGAAGGATTTCTAGTACGCATTTTTCTTGCCCTTTCCTCTCTCGTTTGTGTTTACATTATCCTTTATTGCGGTCGAATCTTGGGGTTTCATGTCCTAAAATTGATATCCCTTTGTAATCTACAAAAATTTTAAAGGAAGAAGAAGATTCCGTAGCATATAGAAATCCTAGGGAGGGGTCATCGTCACCGTCGTCTACCACCCTGCCCTTAAGCCCCCGTCTGTTTGCTCTAGCGGCACAACCGTTTACTATCGTACCGCCCTCGGAGCATATCCCAGTTCCTCATTTTTGGCTAATGGACGAAAGTGCTGAGTTTGATTTGCCTAAGGTTGGTCTGGTTCCTCATTGACCGAGGGGTCAAGGAAGTGAACACCCTCGAGATCCTCTGGAGGTCTCTACTCCCAGCAATCGACCTGGGACAAGTGCTAGAGCCTCTCCCCTTACTGAGAATAGCGCCACGAGGTCATTTTCGGCCAAGGCAAAAGTATCAACCATTATCGTTAGAGATTTAGAGCATCTATGGATCATGTACTAGATCCCAGACTCCATTATTCTTAGGACGCTTCAGCCCGACGAGCAGGTTTGCACATCATTACGGGAGGAGGTGTGCTTCTTTGAGGGTGCCTTTCAGGCAGGGTTGCAAATCCCCATACCAGCCTTTGTCACGAATTTTCTGGTCTTTCTAGGGATTTTTCCTGGTCAATTGGTTCCCAATGCTTAGAGGATTTTGATCGGGAGCATAGTGTTGTTCGAGGTCGAGAGCGATAGTACCAGATGCTTAACGCTGGAGTAATTATTTTGGTGTTGTAAGCTAGTAGTGCTTCACACCAGTTATGTGAGCCTGCAGGCTCAGGAAGTTCGAGGCCTTATTCTGGACCTTCTTTCCTCTAACAAGCATTGGAAGACCTGATATTTCTTCGTGACTAGCTTAGTTCAATAGTGGGACAATCCTATGGAGAATCCCCAGCGCATCCTGAGAAGGTGGTCTTCTGTACTAAAAGATGGTCGGGTTAGGAATCCATCGACGAGGGAAGATCAACGAAAAGTGGTAGCTAAGGTCTTGTCATATGAGAGTCGTAGCTAGACCACTCTTATCATTACAGAGAGCCTAAGTGAGTATTTATCTGGTCCAGAGCCCCAGACCGATGTCTTGTGTATACACTGCCTTGCCGAGGGTGTGAGGACTAGTGGGGCATCAAGTAAATTAGGTGTATGTGTATTTTCATGCCTGCCCTTATTTTTTGCCACTTCCTCCGTACTCACACTGCTTTTGTTTCTACTCTTGTGTAGGGAGGTTATTATGGAGGGTAGAGGAGGTTTCCAGTGCAGCCGGCGGTGAGGGGACAGCCATGATTGAACGGCCATCAGTATTTCCCCCGAGGAGGAGGAGGAGACATAAGGGAGAGGATGCCCTAAAGGGTCGGTATATTTAATGTCGGCTTGTTTAAGAAGAGACAAGGAATCAGCTGAGCGAGACAGACAAGCAACTGCTCAGGAGGAGCAGCAATAGGCTGCAGGAGCCTAAGGCGCTGGTCAGGTTCAACCTTCTACTGAGTAGGGAGATGAAGTACAAACGGACGTGCCTGAGGTTAGGGGTGCCGTTCGTGCGGAGGTTGGGGGTGCTACCCCCACTGGGTCGGTCCATACTCCAGAGGATGATCAGGCTACGATTTTCTTAGAAAGCTCCTCTAGTCACACTGCTTTTGAGAGAGCCCTCTCAGCTAAGGACTAGGAGATCCTTCTACAAATCTCCCCGCCAGTGGCCATTGGTCGTTACTTCCGAGAAACGACAAAGGTATGTTTTGATTAACTGTTGTTTTATAGGGCTTGTCATTTGACACTTGCCCTTATTCTTTTCATACGCGACGTTGTGTTGCAGTCCATTGCCCAGAGCTACCAGTGCACCATGTCGATGGGATAGTACCGAGAGCTTTGGATGGCTGAGCAGCGTAAGGTGCACCGTTAGGGACTGGATCTCAAGCATGCCAAACTGGAGGCCCAAGTTCTTATGGAGACATCGAGAAAAAATATCGAGAGTTGTCGCAAGATGACCATGGAGAGAAATAGCATCGCTACGATACTCAAGAGTAGAGATCAGTTGCTTGAGCTGTTAAAGGGCGAAGTTGATGTGCTGCGGGCAGAGCTAGAGAGAGAAAAATCCAACGAGAGATAGAGAGGGCGGAGTTCGAGATAAAAGTGGACGAAAGGATCGAGTAGCACTTGGCCAGCAGGGAGGTCCAGGTTAAAATTGTTGAACACTCAGACAACGACTTCGATGCCTTTCGGAAGCTTGCCTAGGTAAAATGGCTTGAAATGGATTTTGATGTGATTGAGCTTGATGGAGCGGTTACTCCATCCACCTCCTGAAGGGAGAGAGCCACGGAAGAGCAGGGTACCCAAGACCAGGAGTTTGATCAGGCTTCGTTGGAGCAAAGAGCTATAGTTGTGGCCTTGACTGGTGCGAAGGATGCTGATCAGCCGATGGATGACCAGCCTGAGGACAATCCTGAGGGTGAAGAGACCGTGGAGGATAATGCCTGAGTCCTTCTTCTTTCGGTTGCTCCCTTTTCTTCTCCATATTTCATGAAGATTGCTTTACTTTGGTTCGAACAAACACTTCTTGACATTGTTGAAGATAGTTTAAGTTGGGAGTGACCTGGCCTCCCCGTTATTCTAACTTATTCCTGTCGATACATATGTTGGTTTGGCATGACTGTGTTAGGAACGATTTTGAAAGTACTGCGGCAAACTGATAAGCTAACCTATGGGGGAGAATAGGTTAGGAGCCAATAAATTAAAATTTTTAATTTTAATTAATTAATTATCTAACTTAACATGATAGTAAGTTAAGGTTGTTAGCCCAAGGTTATTCAATCAAGCTCTTTTCTTTTTTTTGACATATAATAACTAATTGATTTGGTTAGTACTAATGTTTGATTGTATATTAATAAGCTTTTTCAAAATTTAAAGGGACTAAAATCACTCTATTTCTAAGTGCAAGTTTTATCACAAAGAGTTCTCACTAAATGCTCCTATAAAAATCTCTCATAAAAATATTTGCAAAGTTTCAAATTTTGAAAATCTCATCCAGAAGAAAAGTTTGATACTTTTCAAGTAAAGTGTTGACACTTATCCTAAGGAAGAAAGAAAAGTTCAAAACATGTTCCAAAAGATTCGAACTCTAGGTAAGGTTCGACACTTTTCCAAAGGGAAGCAAAGCTCGATACTGGAGGCTTGAAGAAAAAGGTTCGACACTTCTGAAGAAAATTTCGACACAAATATGGTTGTCTAGCAAAAAGTTCGACACCAGGTCCATAAGGTTCGATACTTAAGTTCTGAGTTGCTTTTTCTCTCTCCTCGAGCCCAAGTGAGGTTCGACACTTTTGAGAAAAGGGTCAACACTTCTTCCCATCCCTGATCAAACAAAGTTCGACACAAAAGAAAGAAGGTTTGACACAACCTAAAAGGTTCGACACCTCCAAAAGAAGGGTTGAGACTTTCACACGATTTTTCAAATTCTGAAGCTACAACGGTCAATTTTAGAGCATTAAATGCCCATTAAATGCTCTCCAATGGATAAATTCTTCCAATACCTATATAAGAAATAAATTTTGAAGTTCGAACCACCAGAGAATTCAAGCTATCACTGTTGCATTGACTATTGCCCTACCTACGATAGAAATTGCATTTACTACTATTGATTGATTCCTCATTACTACTCTATGATTTTTGTCTCTAGTTTCAACTACTCTCTTGATTATTTATTGTACATCTACCTTGAGAGCGAGTGATAATTGCGTTGTGAGATTTTCATTGTATATCTTCTCATAAAGGAGAACAAACCACTCCAATCACACTTTGTTTAAAGGCTACTCTTTACCTTAAAAGAAGGGGTTACGTTTCACCCATTGAAGTATCCCGACTTGTAAGAGGCTACGATTCGCCCGTTGAAGAATCTTATAGAGAATTTCAAATTCCCAAGGTGCTTGGGGAGTGGACGTAGATCAAGAGGATCGAGCCACTATACATCTGTATTGTATCTCTTTCCATTTTCTTCTTTACTCTTTCAGTTCATATTATATATATTATTAGGTGTGTTTAATTAGTTTTCAAAAGAAATTTAAAAAGTAATATAGATTTCCAATCAACCCATTCAACCCCCCCCCCCCCCTTGGGTTGATATTTGGGACATCAATTGGTATCAGAGCAAGTGCTACTGACTTTAGGATTACTAACTTGTACTTAAAGATCCATGGCAAACCAGACCAACTTTTTACCTGAGGGCCAATCAGCCCATAGACCTCTTTTGTTCAATGGAACAAACTATACCTTTTAGAAGACTAGAATGACCTGCTTTATTCAATCTTTTGATATGGCTACTTGGAGAGTCATAGTTAATGGACCCACCATACCTGCCACCACCTCTGAAGAAGGTGTTTTTGTTCCCAAACAAGAAAGTGACTGCACAGAAGATGATTGAAAAACCTTGTAAATCAATGCTAGAGCCATGAATCTTCTCCACTATGCACTGGGACATGATGAATTCAATAGAATTCAAGGGTGTGACAATGCCAAACAAATATGGGATAAACTTCAAGTTACCCATGAATGAACCAACCAAGTTAAAGACAAAAAGATTGACATGTTAATAAAAGAATATGAACTTTTCAGTATGCATTATAATGAAAGAGTAGTTGATATGTTTACTAGGTTCAATCTCATTACTAACAATCTTAAAGCTCTTGGTAGAACCTTTCTGAATGTTGAACTTGTCAGGAAGATGCTCAGGTCACTACCCAAGGAATGGAGGCTCAAGGTGATAGAAATTGAGGAAGCAAAGGACCCCACAACATTCCCACTTGACGATCTCTTGGGTTCTCTCATAACCCATGAGTTCTCATTGAGGGCTGAGGAGGATACCAAGCCAAAGAAGACAATGGCTTTCAGATCCACTGCAACCTCTAATGAGGAAGAAAGTGAAAAAGATGATGATGAAGAGCTGGCCTTTATCACAAGGAAAGTGGCTCGAATGCTAAAGAAAAAGAGAGAGCAAAAGGGCAAGTTCAGAAAATGGAAAGGTCAATCAAGCAAGGAGTCAAATCCTAAGGAAAAGAAGGAAGAAATAACTTGTTACAAGTGTCACAATTCAGGCCACATCAAGCCTGCATGTCCTTTACTCAAAAGGGACAAGAAGAAGGCTCCTAAGAAAGCCATGAAGGCCACTTGGGATGATACCGACTCAAGTGAAGGAGAGGAAGAATCAAGTGACAACGAGATGGATAATCTGTGTCTCATGATGCATGACAATGAGGTAACAATTTCTTCTTTTAGTGATAGTGATAGTGATAGTAAGCTTCCATCTTATGAAGAACTTCGAGAAGCTCTTGAAGATTCTCTTGAAGTAGTTAAGGAACTAAAATTGAAAAACAAGACCTATGAGAAAGAAATCACATCCTTGAATTTGAAAATGAATGTTTTAGAAAGTGAAAAAGAAAAACATGTGTGCAAGGACTCAAACATTTTTGAAAATGAAAACATCTTATTGAAACAAAAGGTTAGGGATTTAAACAAAATCATAACTAAGTTAACTCAAGGTGAGAAAAACTTAGATATGCTTCTTGGAACTAAATGCACCTTCAATAAGGAAGGTTTAGGCTTCAACCCAAGTGATGCCAAAACCGTCCATAAAAATTGGTCAACAAAAACACCTCTATCAAAGCCCAAAAGCTGTGATTTCTGTGGTAAATAGGGTTATGTTATTCAATCTTGCATTCATAGACTTAAGGGAAACAAACCAAAAAAAAAGAGTGTGGGTTAAAAAGGGTGATCCAACTCCAAATGTTACCAAAATACCTCCTATAATACCAACACAAACTAAGCAATTCAATAGAAGAGCCTATCACAAACCAGCCCCTGTTTTTCATAATTATGCAAGTCCTTATATGAACTATATGTATCCTTTCATGCATAATATGAACTATCTTTCTAACCCCTAGGACTCAAAATAAGATGAGTACCAACATATATCAATCATGGTGATTTTGTAGGGAGATGCAAACAAAGATAGGTGGTTTTTGGATAGTGCCTGCTCTAGGCACATGACTGGAAATCCTGATTTCTTCACTTGGTTAAAACCCAAAGATGGAGGATTCGTCACCTTCGGAGACAACACCAAATGTAAAGTCATCGGAGTTGGCAACATAGGTAACCACTCCTCTTTATGCATTAAAAATGTATTACTTGTTGATGGTTTGAAACATAATTTTCTTAGCATAAGTCAATTGTGTGATAGTGATTACAATGTGTCTTTTGTCTCTAATAAATGCATTGTAAAGCGTGATGATAAGATTGCGTTTGTTGCACATAGAGATCACAATGTATATACAACTTGCCTAAAAGACTTGTCAAAACAAGATATTAAATGTTTTGTAGCACATAGTAAGAAAAGTTAGTTTAGACATAGAAAGTGAGGACAAAATGGTCAAAACACCCTCAAACAATATAATAATGCTGCATAAGCCTTCACATGTCACCTTTTGGCGTTCTGTTGAAATCATCTTGCTATGGCGTGGGAGAAAATTGACATTCTAGAAAAGTGCTCTGACACAATGCCAAAGATACCTTGTCACGGTAAACTCGATGTTCTAGAATCAACAGTGCAGTCAATTTCTCATAAATCATTTATGATTTTAAAATATTCAACCTAGAAGTCCCTGATCAGCCTATAGAGATGCCCGCTAGTTTTGATCAAACGAACTCAGTTTTTAATGAAACTTGACATAGGTGTCAAGTTTTTGATATAGAGAAAATAAAATATGTTTGGAATTTTTTGGGTTCTCCAAAAAAACTAAAATAAATACTGCTCTCAATTTTTAAAGAAACTATTAAATTGGACTGATCGATGCCGAAAATGATCTAGCACAGTCATAGTTGGTTTGCTTGTCAAAAATGGTCATGGGGTACGAGGGGTTAAGGGTACTCTGTTCGTTTACAAAAACCGAGGGCTCTAGAGCATTGAACCATAGTAGGGGCATTCTATTGGTAAAATCGTCATTTTTCCTTTTCATTACTAAACCTGCAAAAATTGATCTCAGAGCATTATAACATTGTTTTCCATGGGAAATGAGAATAGAAAATGTTATTATCCATGATACGAGGTCGCCCGTTGACATTCTAGATCTCAAACATTGTGTCCATGTACCATCTTTCCTACGTCGTTGACCCTCAGTATTCTCTCTCTCTTGGACGATATCCATCCCAACCGCACTAAGGTATCGCAGGAGCATTCCAATAGGGCTTTCAATGGGGTTGTGATCCTCCTATCCTGTTATCTTACTCCACACTATCGGTTGCTACACCATATAGTTGTTGTTAGTATATTGGCTATTCCTGGGTTAAGGACAAAACCATTGTGTTTGTACCTTCTATTTTGGGTTTTTGGGTGTTTGTGTCTAGGTCCTCCGTCCTACTCACATTCAGCAAGGCCGCTTCGATCCTTACAGATATATGGCACTCACATACACACACCCATGTGCATTCAATTCACATAATATATAGGGTAGTTTATGTTTTATGTTGCCTTAGAGAATTCATGACTTACCATGAATTCTAGGCACTGGCGTTCGAAGGAGCTCTAACTCCTTTCAGCGCCTTCGAGTGTTCGTAGAGCACTCGAGAGGCATATACATATTTATGCC
The DNA here is from genome assembly GCA_035668355.1 of Sarracenia leucophylla. Classification (NCBI taxonomy): domain Eukaryota; kingdom Viridiplantae; phylum Streptophyta; class Magnoliopsida; order Ericales; family Sarraceniaceae; genus Sarracenia; species Sarracenia leucophylla. The sequence goes on from JAULLG010043423.1 coordinate 12,702, forward strand.
TTTCTCGATAATCCGAGAGTTGAAATATTGGAGTGCCTGAAGAGAGCTTGTAGAAAGCTCAAGGGCCCCTGATTAAATGTCTTAATTCTTTCTTAACGAGAGTTAAGATATTTAAGCGCCCAAAGAGAGCCCATAGAGAGCTCGAGCGGCCTGCTTAATGTCTTGTATTCTCGTTGCCGAGAGTAGGTGTAGAGGCCTAACCCGTTTTAATTTTGGATTTTTAATGTGAATTAAAAAAAATCGATCTTAAATCGGGTCCGACTATTTGAAGTTAGCATTTTGGAACACTTGAAATATTATTCTAGGGTGTTGGGTCACGTCTCGGAAGTGTTGGAAGTGGTTTGGGCCTCGGTTCAAAAATTCTTTTAACATGCCCAATAGTCTAGTGTTCACTCGAGCGGACTAAAGCGCGCTCGAACGGTTGTCGCAGAATAGCAAACCTGTTTTAAGTCGCGAAATCGGGTTTGTGAGGGTTTTATCATCATAACACGTTCTTAACTTCTCAAGGGCGGTTGGAGACGAACACTAGGGTTTCGGGGGAGCTTTCTACTGTGGTTTAAGGCTACGATAGGTAAGGTATTGAAGTAATTTCATAAGATTATCATGAAATTCGAAGTTTAGTTCATTATATTTCGAACCCTTGTGATTTCAGATTTTTGGGCTGCGGTTTGAGGATCCAAATACTTGATTTTTCAGCCTTTTTTGTCGATTCTAGGTCGGATTCATAGTCATTGTTGAAGCCGTTTATGATTTTGCGAAGTATAAAAGTTTATATGAAGTTTTGAAGTGATTTTGTGCGGTATATCGTTTTAGGCCAAACCTTAGTTTGTTATTGCTTAAATTCCATGAAGATTGGAGTGTTCTTGATTATCTAGAACATGTAACTATTGTCAATTTGAAGCATAAATGTTGTTAGTTTGATCCTAGCTCAAGTTAGGGTTAGGGAATTTGAAGATTTTATGAAAAGTGGGTTTTTTTTTTGTAGTGAATTAACAAACAATTGTTAAATTTATTTATTTTTCTTAAAGTTATGAATTTTAAAAATTTTAGAAGTCTGTTGGAAGATAAATTGACAATATGAAGTAAATATGGAGGATTAAGGGTTTGGCTTTAAACATAGAAGTGTCGGGTTAGCCTAGGCTTTCCTGTTGGGTTCAATTGCATGATAAGTATAAACTATTTGTGAATACTTGAAGTTGAAAGCTTATTGTTGTCCCAGATAAGCAACCTAGTGGGGGAGGGGGGGTGAATAGGTTGTCTAACAATTTTAGTCTTTTTAAATAAAAACTTTTCTAAGTAAAAACTTTAGTTTTTATGATGCAGCGGAAAGTGTATATGTATATAACAGAGCAGAAAAGTAAAGAGACAAGGGAAGTGAAAAGAAAACCACAACACAGGATGTATAGTGGTTCAGCCAATAACCCGGTCTACGTCCACTCCCCAAATGCCCTTTGGGTTT
>JAULLG010044498.1:0-14127 GCA_035668355.1 Sarracenia leucophylla
GCAAATACTAAACGGTATTCACTCTGATTAGAGCCTAGGCAAAACGAGATATTATTGGTTACAGATACTTTCACTCAGTCACATTATTATGTGGAGTCCTGATATTAAGTATGAGACCCACATCATCCCGTGATTGAGAAGGGGCATATGACACCAGCTTTTACTATAAAAAACTTTTGGTAAAAAAATTAGCTCATTTTCACTACATCTTTGGAAGTGGAGTGTATTGTGCTGGACAGTAACCTATTGTTCAGTTATTAAAGCTCGATTTCAAAACACATTTTTGTGGTTAAATTCGTTAATTATATGTAACTCGTTGAGTTTATCAGATTCGTTAATTATATGTAACTCGTTAAGTTTGTTGTTAATGTAAAAAACTAGATTAATTCAATATCGATAATTAAATGATTAAATAACATTTGTTTAATAATTTTTTTTAAAATTATAATTTTTATTTATTTTGAAAAAATTATTGAATAAATATTATTTAATCACTTAAGGATGGATTTGAGATTTACCTAAATTTGTCGGGAAAGAACAAAATTGACAAATTATATACAATAAACTAATCAAATCAATTACCCAAAAAAAAAAAAACTAATCAAATCTTAAAAATATGTTTAAAATTGAACCTTGTACCCCTAATTGGATTGGGCGCAATCGCTGCCTAAACAATGAAGAAGTGTGTTTTTTTTTTTTTGGCTGCTAAATCGTTTTGGCGCGACGCTCTTTCGTCCTCCGCTAGAGCCAACGAACCCATTTTCATTTTTTCATCTCGTTGACATCTCTTGATCTCAATGTCTTCAGGTTCTGCCTCTCTCCACTTTATACACTCTGTTCAGCTGTCTACCCTAATCACCATTGTAATCTAACTCGTGCTCGCTTCAAGCTTCTCTTTAATTTGCAATTCTTCTTCTCAAAGCTGCAGTTCGCAGATTAATGGCGACCCCATCGAACTCGAATGATCAATCCCGTAATTCTCGGCACACAATCTCCAGTTTATTTGATGAAATCTCGGCACACAATCTCCGATTTTGCATTCAAATATCTGTATTTCAGATTGCAAGCCCAGCTCGATATGAAGGTAGCCCTAAGGTTGATGAAACAAAATCTATTTCTCGACTTGCATTACTCATGTAATTATATTATCAGTTCTGCTAGGAACACATGAGTACTCTGCCACATAATACATAGAATGGACCAATACGTTATTCAACCCTTTGCTGAGTGTACCCAAGCTCTATGCTAACTCCATTATTAATGCTATGCTGGTTTAGCTAAAATTTTGCCCTGTTCGATTTAAGCTTTTGTTAAGATTTTGCATGTATTCAAGATTCGTTGTTAAGATTTTGTGTAATTTGATTTAAAGTCCTGTTTGGCCCTATGATTTTGCTGTTAACATTTTGCCGAAAGTTAAGATTTTCATTTTGCTGTTAAGATTTCTGTTTGATTTTAGTTGTGTTCGGTTAGCTTAATGCTCTGTTTGGGTTAAGTTATTATTAGAGACAAAAAGCTTGGTTGTTTGTAAATTGTTAAGATTTTATTGCTAAAAGACAGAGCTTAATTCTGGTTGTTTGTAAATTGTTAAGATTTTAGCAATATGAGGTGCTTAATTCTTTTAGCAAATATGAGGTGCTTGAATTGTTAAGTTTTTTTCTTTTAGCAATATGAGGTGCTTAATTCTGGTTGTTTGTAAATTGTTAAGATTTTATTTCCGTTGTAAATTGTGATTTTGAACCATGGAGTTTGTAATGTTTGAAGTGACTTAATCAGAGTATTTACTGGTATCATTTATTCCTATTTCCTGTTTGGTGGATATTGAATTTGTGGAAGAGAATTTCTTCCTCTTACCATTTGTTTGGTTGCTGATAAAAACAGAGATGCAGAAAACAACAGAAGTTAGCTCAGGTTTCCCAGGCGTTAAAATCTGGATAGTCAATCTACAATTCTCTGTAAATAAGCAAAGCATTGCCTTTATTTGGCAATCATTTATATGAAACAATCAAAAAGTGATGGCTAATCATTTTTTCCTCTCATTTTGATAACTATCATTCTCGCCTTAGGTTTTGTTGGTAGTTGATGTGTATTTGATACATGCACATGTTTATGCTCAAAAGTTTAAAATTTGAAGAATTTAACTTTGTTTTTGTTCTTATAGATTTGTGTGTTGTGATATTTAACGTGTTGTTTGGTGGGTTTCTCTCTTTCTCTCTCTTTCTGTCCTTTGTATTTCTTTCTCTGTATCAAGAGGATAGAGTAGTTTTGCCAGGATTTTTTAACTTTGTATTTCTTTCTTTGTTTTGTTTACTGCCTTTTGTTTCAGTTGCATTTCTTGCTTTTACAATCACGATGCCAGTTAATTATACCAATGGTACTTTAGAGCATTCGAACCTAATTTACAACAATATAGATAAGTTTTCAATCTCAAACATTCCAACTGGATCACAGGTAAGCAAGACTCTTTGGACACCTTTGCTGCATATTTTAATTTTTCTTTTCATAATGTTTTCACCCCTGGAAATGCACATTAAAAGTTTTCACATTTTCACCATACATCCATTAAACATTTGTTTTCACTCCTTAGAAAAAATCTTCTCCTCAGCTTTCTGGTGACATGAGAGTTAAGTATTTTGAATGAAATTTCAAAACTGACCATAATAAATGGTTTACCCTCCTAAGAAAATCTAATGTGGAGTTTTTAAAACGTGGATGTTCCATGTGATTTTTTAATTATAATTTTGCCCTCTTCTTTTTCTAAGAATTGTCTCTTCTAATCTCAGCCTTGAAAAAGTTTAAATGATTTTCTGTTTATTATCTTTATTTTTTATCAAACTTTTTACTATTTTATTTTTTAGATAAAACAAAACATTATGGCATTTAGCCAACATGCTTTTGGCTTTTCTAGCCAAAAAGCTAAAAAGCCTAAATATAGATTGTTTATTTGAATTAAATTGATAAAAATTTGGATTAAACATAATATTTATGAAATTTGTTAGAGATACATAAAATCTGAAACTATTTTTCTTAGATAGAAAGTAGAACCCGAATTGATGAACTTTTACATGGAATTTGGAATTATTTTTATTAGATAGAAAGCATAACCTAAATTGATAAACTGTTACATGGGCTTTTAACGGCGAGAAAACCTAAATCTTAGGATCAAGCACAGTCTGTTTAAGGTCATTTAAGAAAAAGGTTTTTATAATTTTTAGTTATTAATTGATATTAATTATGTTATGTCAGTGATGAGCCTTAAATGTAGCTGCAAACCTTATTTTAGATCTGTTTAGATACTATCATATTCAGATCGTCAATCATTTTGTCCATGGATTTTATTCGTAAGTTGGAATCTTAGGGATTTGAAGCATTTTCTTGAATCGTTTCTTTGGTTGTTTAGATGACGGCGATGACGTTTCAATGGCACCACCGACGACGACAGGGCGACAACGACAACCACGGGACGACGACGCCCTCTCCCTTTCCTTCTTCTTTGACATTCAGGTTCGATTTCCTCTTTTTATGCCCTCTCTTTTTCCTAGCTCGATTCGATTTGTAGGATTTGGATTTGGATTTCATGAATTTGGGGGTTGTAAATGGCTGAATTTCATGAATTTGGGAATTGGTTTCATGGATTTTGAATTTGGGAATCGATTTCATGAATTTTGATTTCACGGCGGTAGAAAGATGGGGGTTTTTGGTTAATTTTGTGTTGAAATAAAATAGGGTTTCTGCTCTTTGTTTTTTGTTTTTTTAAATAGTTATTACTTTATTTCTTCATAGATTTCTTTTTCTTTGTTTTTTTTCTATTGTGGTATTTGTTGTTTCAATTTTTTTTTTATTTCTGTTTGTTGGAATATAGTTTGTGGGTTTTTTTGTTGCCATTCTTGAGAGCCAAAGATTGTTTTCATAATGGGTTTCGTAATATCTGTATAACGGGGTATATTTAAAAACTAACTATAGTGATAGTTAATTCCTTGGGTTGATAATTAGTTCTCAGAATGCACAGATTTATATTTCTATCTCTTGGCTCATGCTTCTAGAAAACAATAGGAAGGGAAGAGAAAAAGCTGCACCTTTTCTCTCTGTAAATCTGTGTTGCGAAAGAATTTTAACTGAAATGTGACAAATAAAGGAAACAAATATAACATGCAAAGTAGAGTTTGTAATTTTAAAATTGAATGTTTGTCATATATTAGTTTGTTGGAGTTTTTTTTATTATTTGTACGGATCAACAGTTGAATTGATAGGGAAAGAGGGTAAGTAATTTTAATATAGATCATATTGTAGTTCACTTTTTTTTGTCTATACAAGAAATGAAGGCATAAACAATTCTAAAAGAAAACAAAAGACCAGTTTTGCATACAAGGTGACAGCATGGAATAGAAAAGGTTGGTGGTCAGGCTTTAGAGTTCGCACCAAAATGCAACACCACCACCATTTATGACTTCGTGGTGTACAATACTTGGAAGGTGATTTGAATGTTTTATCTTTTAGTTTAAGAATTGCATTTTCTTTGAATGTTTTATCTTTTAGTTTAAGAATTGCATTTTCTTTGTATGGATTCTCGGGGTATAACTTATAAGTTTTAAATTACCATCAGTTAGTATATTAGTATTAATATGCAGTTGTTCAATCTTGCAGAATGGGTCTAGCAATTCAGTTGGATTGAATAAAGTATATTTTGCGCACCCGGTTGTGACTTAAGGTAAAAACATGCACTTGGATGTAATTGTTTTATATATTTGTCATATTCCTCACTTTTAAATGATGAATACCACTACACGGGGTGATATTAGAACTTTTATTAATATCTATGGAACCCACCAGATTCAAAAAAAAAAAATACACGGGTAATTCCACCAATGATTTTTCAAGTTAATGAACAACAATATTTTTGTTATCCTCCTTTGGTTTCTAATCAACTAAAAACAAAAGCAAAAACAAAAACAAAAAAAATAATAGAAGATTTGATTTTAAATTCTTATGAATATATTAATCTGAACCATAAAGAATCTGGTTTTTACTTCTCTCCACCCCCACTGCCTTTCTATTTTGGAGCCTTTTCTTGAGCTTTTTGGAGCATTTATTGGGCTTAATAATTTTTTAGGTTGTATTTAAATATACTTTTATGGATCCTTTATTGGGCTTAATTGTTATTTAGGTTCTATTTAAAATTAATGTTGTTTAATACATATTCTCCAGCATAAATCTTTTATGAATTACGAAAACTACTAGATTAGTGTAATATTGTTTAATACATATTTAAAATTAATGTTGTATACATATTTTTCATATCTCGGAAGTTGCATTAGATTAGTGTAATGTTCATGATAATAATCACCATTGGAGTTTTGGTGGTTTTTAGCTTTATTTTGATCTTCTCAAATAATTATCAAATTGTCTCTCTATATCTCAAGTTTTTATGAATGTGTTTCACCATTTTTTTGTGGTATGATTTGTTTAGTTTGCAACATTGATCCTTTGATGAAGTCATCGATTTGTTTTATTTTTATTGTGGGTTTTTATTCTAGGTTCGTGAACTTTTGCTGTATTTGTGGGTTTGTGTTCTAGGGTTTGCCAACATTATTTGTTTGAAATTTCTGTCGTTCTATTTTTTATTTGACATGTGTGGCTTCATTTGGCTTTAGAGAAATTATAAGTAAGAATTCAAAAAAAGAAGAAAAAGAAAAAAGAATATGATGTTCTTTTAAAGGAATGAAAAAATTGTTGTGTCCAAATTCATTTTCATTGTGGATTTTTGTTGTAGGTTTGTGAACTTTAAAACAAAATTCTACAATCTATTAAGTAAGGCCTTGATCTCAAAGTTATAAAATGTGTCAAAAATAGGCAATTAACAATTTTTTCTCACCTTATTGTGCTTTGTTTATTCTTTTTGATTGTTTACTCATGATTTTTTTCTCTTAGGATTTTTGTTGAGGAATCATTGCTTCAAATTCATTCAATTGAATTATACCAGATTGGATTTCTGCACCTTGAGATTTTCCAGGTTTCATGTATATGCTGGAATCATTGACCCCCTTGGTAATTACAAAGACGGTAAGCTAAGTTTCAGGATGCAGAAATGGGATGATTATGCATGTGTAAGGAGATTGATTATAATGCTTTGTCACTTCTATCTTGGAAATAGAGTATTTGCGATTTAAAGTGAATTCTTTTCACCTTTCTTGACTTTTTTATGCTTTCTTTATCTTTAATATGGAAAAACAGAACATTTTGAACACGGAAAACCAACCACAAAATGCATAAAAAATGCATCCAGCCATTCATTAATTGGTCACACGGAAAACCAACCACAAAATGCATAAAAAATGCATCCAGCCATTCATTAATTGGTCATTCCACATGTAATAAATGAATGTGATGTATTTTCTGTGGTTGGCTGTATGGAGAATTATTGTAGTGAAAATATTTACTAACTTGCAAACTTAGAAATGAATTATGGGTATTGAAACACTTCCACATTGATGACAAATGGGTATTGGACTAAAAAGCCTAATGGTTTTTTTTTTGGAGATTTTTTTTGTCTTTTCTGATTTTTTAATATTTTGGTTTAATTTTTTTTAGTTTGTTGGTTCCATGGAGAATATGTGGCAAGCAGCTGGTGTGGTTCTTTCTATGCCAATATCAACTTGCCAATATTGGCATAGATCGTTAAATCCGAAGAAGCTTATTGATGTTGGATTTTCTAGGTTTGATGACAATGAGTCGAATCATTAGGCTGTATAAGTTGCTAGATTCCACTGTTACCCTGGGTTTCGGAAGATGGAGCCTCATGATGTTCCTGTTGTTACACGTCTGCTTAGCAGTTTAAGGATTTGTTTTGTTTCAATTTAGGAATGTTGCTTTGGCCCTTCTTGCTTATGGAATTGAGTTGTTTTCATTCTTGGGGTTTGTTGTATATTTTCTATATGAGTTTGTTTTTGTTTGGTTGAATTCTATAGTAAGTGTCCTCACAAAGTTGTTTCAAAAATCTGTTGTTGCTTTTACTTCTGCATCGTTGGACTACTATGTTGTGGATCAATCAGTTATGATACTACTGGATGCTCCGATTCAATTCTAAATGTGCCTCGAATGATTGTGGGTGCTGTGTTTTATTTTTGCTTTGTTTCGGTTTGTTTATTTTTTTCGTATTTATGATGAATTGTATTGCCCTCCTTATTTAATGAATAAATTTACGTCTTTCCTGCAGATGATTTTTTGCAATAAGGTGTTTGCTCATATGTTTTCCTTCAGATTGGTGGTTGAAGTTGAAATTAGATTGGTCGATTTTAATGTCAAACTGTGTGTCGTGCCTTTAGGCACGGATTATTTCCTAGTCATAAGACATGGCTGCATGGAGAGTCGTTGTCAAGGGACCACTAACTCCTACCACCGAGACCGGGGGTACATCCTCCCCTAAGCTAGAAAAGGACTACAGTGAGGATGACTGAAAAAAGCTACAAATTAATGCTAAAACAATTAATTTCCTCCACTGTGCACTTGGACCTGATGAGTTCAATAGGATTAAAGGATGTGAAAACACAAATGAGATTTGGGATAAACTTCAAGTCGTTCACGAAGATACAAACGAAGTGAGAGACAAGGAGATTGATATGCATATAACTGTCACAAACCTAGGCATATGAAGCCCGAATGCCAACTACTCAACAAGGATAAGAAAAGGTTCCCAAAAAAGGTTATGAAATCAACTTGGGATGATTCAGACTCAAGTGGAGAGGAAGAAGAATCAAGTGGTAATGAAGTGGAAATTTTTTACCACATGGCACATGAGAATGGGGTAATATACTCCTCCGATAGTGATAGTGATAGTGATAGTGATCTTCTATCTTATGAAGAACTTCTAGAAACTCTTGAGGATTGTTTAAAAGTTATGAAGGAATTAAAAGTGAAAAGTATGTATTATAAGAAAGAAACCACTGTTTTGAACTTAAAAATTAATAGTTTAGAAAATGAAAATGAGAAACATGTTTGTAAAGTTTCAACTACTTTTCAAGAAGAAAGCATTTTTTTAAATCAAAAGTTTGAGAACTTAACCAAAATCATAACTAAATTTACTCAAGTTGAGAAAAATTTAGATATACTTCTTGGAACAAAATGCATACTCAAAAAAGAAGGTTTTGGCTTTAACCCAAGTGATAACAAATTTGTCCATAAAAACCTGTTTATAAAAGCTTCACTACCTAAACCAACAACATGTGATTTTTTGTGGAAAAAGTGGACATGTAATTTAATCTTGTGTTTCTAGACTCAACGGCAACAAGCCAACCAAAAAGGTTTGGGTTAAAAAGGGTGATCCTCCACCCAAAATTGCTAAAATACCATATAAGGCACCTACACACTCTTGGTAATTTAAGTGGAAAGGCTTTCATAGACCACCTCCTAACTTGTACAAGTATGTCGGTACCTACTATGGTCATGGACATCCTTTTATGAATAACAAGAATTACTATGCCAACCCCTACGGACCCAAAACAAGATGGGTACCAACATATGTTACACATGATTACCTTGTAGGTAGATATAGACCATGATAAGTCATTTCATGATAGTGGTTGCTCAAGGCGCATGACGGGCAGCCCAAAGTTCTTCACTTGCTTGGAGGCCAAGGGCAGTGGACTTGTCACTTTCGGTGATAATACACAAGGTAAAGTTGTTGGAGTTGGCAATATAGGTAACACCTCTTCTCTTTGTATTAATGATGTTTTATTAATTGATGGGCTAAAACATAACTTGCTTAGTATTAGTAAACTATGTGATTTTTGGTATGATGTTTCTTTTATTGCAAATGAATACGTTGTGAAATGTGATGATAATGTTGTTTTCATTGCACATAGAAAGCATAATGTATACACCATTAGCCTTAATGACTTGCTAAGTCAAAATGTAAAATGTTTTGCGGCTCATGATGAACAAAGTTAGTTATGACAAAGAAGGTTAGGACATGCTAGCATGGATTTATTGTCATAACTTTCTAAAAAGGATTTGGTTAAACGATTGCCAAAAACCAATTTTTCCAAAAACAAAATTTTTGATGCATGTCAACTTGGAAAACAAAAGAAAATTTATTTTAAAAAGAAAAAAGGAAATCTCAACCTCTAAGCCATTGCAACTACTTCATATGGACCTTTTTGAACCGAACCGAGTAGCAAATCTCGGAGGCATGGTATATGCATTTGTGATTGTCGATGACTTGACTCATTTTACTTGGGTGTTGTTTCTTGCTCATTAAAATGAGGCACACACACACCTAGCTACACTTTGTCGTAAGCTTAAAAATGAAAAAGGTTATGCATCACTAGTATTAGAAGTGATCATGGTTGAGAGTTTGAAAATGAGGACATAGAAAATTTTTGTGATGAACACGATATTGCACAATTCTCCACACCTAGGACCCCTAAACAAAATGGTGTAGTTGAACCCAAGAATAGATCTTCACAAGAAATGGCTAGGACTATGCTTAATGAACATAACCTACCTAGGTATTTTTGGGCCAAAGCTATTAGGACCACTTGTTATGTTATGAATCCTGTTATTATTAGAAAATATTAGAATAAAACACCTTATGAATTGTGGATTGGGCGAAAGCCTAATATTGCTTACTTTAAAGTATTTGGTTGTAAGTGTTATGCTTTGAATGATAAATCAAATCTTGGTAGGTTTGACGCTAAACTCGATGAAGCTATTTTTCATAGCTATTCTATGTCTAGCAGAACATATAGGGTTTACAATTAAAGAACTCTAGTTGTAGAAGAATCTATGCATGTTGACTTTGCTGAATCTAACCCCTTCTCATAGAAAGTAGATCAAATCAATGATTTTAACTTAATTGAGGAAGGTGTAGATAAAATTGACTTAAATGGAAAGGAACCTAATTATAATCCAAAGTAAAACCAAGAGGATCCAAAGGGTATTGAGAATTCAAATAATGGATCCACTTCACAATCTCAAGTTTGGAGATTGGTTAACAATCATCTTAATGATCAAATCATAGGTGTAAGGGCCTGAACCTAGTTTGTACGTGTGACGTTTTTTGGTATGCTTTGGGAAGCCTTGGATTGAGGGATCATGGACCATTTCGGGTTTTATGCTTTAATTCTAAACCGATGTTCGTCTGTTTTTCCAAGAAACTGGTTAAAAGTTTTGAAATAATTAAAGTTTATTGACGATTCAAGGTTCGATGATCGCGTCGTTTATTTCGGAAGCTTCGGTATATTATTCTTCAGCGTTGGGCCATGTTTGAGGACGTTCAGCTTGGAAACGGGTCTCAATTTTTAAGTTTCTGATTGGTGCGGAGCAGTTGAGGGCGCTCGAGCGGGCTTATGTTGGTAGAGGCTTATAAAGGTTACGTGTTGTTTGGATTTTTGTTATTTTATTTTGCATTTTTCTCTCCTCCTTCTCTTTAGAACCTGATATGAGCGTTGGAGCTTGGCTTTTCTTGGTTATGGGTGTTCGTGCTTGGATTCTAAAGTCGCACGGTTGATCGAGGAGTCGAGGGCTACACGTTCAACGAGCCAAAATTTGATTATGACATTTTTGGCTAGGCTCTTTTTAGTATTTTCTTGCTTAGATCATCTTAGGTGATAGGAATCAACTTACTCTTGAATTCTCCTTACTATATGTAAGGGTATTTTTGCATTTTTATGCTTAAAGTGAGCTTTTAATGCTAATTTTGCATTTTTGGCCTTCAGTCCCCGATTTTTTTAGAAACCTTTTAGCTTTCCTTGGTTATGAGTATGTTTAGGACATATCTTTCTTTTCAGATTTGAGGTTTTGCTTTTTATGCTTAAAATGTGTTATTTTCGATATTTTGCTGTTTTGTGCTTTATCGAGCTTAGAAATAACGGAATGTGAAAAGAGTTAGTTTTCCTCTATCCACGTATAGATTGGGACTTATCTATGTTTTTGGATTCTTGATTTGATAGTCAAAGCTAAAATCATGTAAAAATGGGGTGGTTTCCTAGTGTGGGGTTTTTGGGCAAAAACGGGTTTTGGAATGGCCTTTTTCAAAAATGGTTTCACTTTTGTAAAAGTGGTGAGGATTGGACCTTGGTGGTTTAAAGATGGCACTTTTTGGGCGAGTCTTGGTAGTCTGGATTGGTGCCGAATCATACCTTTTGTTTTAAAAGTCAAACCTTTTCCCTTTCTAAATTAAACTCATGATTCAGTATGAATTCAGAGCCTTGCTAGCTTATTCTTGTTCGCTTGTGTTGATAAGCCTTTGTCTTCGGGTAGTTGGTGAGATCCCCAGGTTAGTGGGTTGTCGGGCCATTACCTCTGGGTAGTTGGCAAGGTCATTCGGTTGTATATGCTATGCTCCTAGGTTGAGCTGTTTAACATCTTTTGTTAGTTATGCATGTTGGATAGTACATCCTTGTTGTTTACTTGCGCAGTAACATGTGTTTGATTGATGGTTGTAATTGCGGGGTTGTGTAGATTCCTTTATAGTTCTTGGTTGTTGTTTCTATGATATAATTGTGATATCTTTGGTGGTACTAGGGTCAGTAGATTGAGTTATAGGCCCACATCGGGTTGTTTAACGGTGTTGAAGATCATATCTACATTTATCATGCTTGAACGCTTAACGCTTGTGTTGAATATTCATGTTAAGGTGAGCTTAGGATCCCGGTTGTTATCGTAGATTAGTCTACCGTATTGGATCCTTGGGTTATTGCTACATTACTTGCTATGTAGAGAGTTGATATATTACCTGTAATATATCATCGGGATGATGGTTATTACTACATTATTTACTATGTAGGGAGTTGATATATTACTTGTTATATATCCTCGGGTAGAAGGTTATTTCTGCATTATTTACTATGTAGGGAGTATATATATATTATCTGTTATATATATCCTCAGATGGTTGCTACATTATCTATTATGTAGGGAGTTGATATATTATCTGTTATATATATCCTTGGATGGTTGCTACATTATCTGTTAGGTAGGATTGATATATTACTTGTTATATATATCATGGCATGTCTTGGTGACTTACGTGGCTTTCACGCCTTTCTGAATTTGATGGATTATGCCTCATGGTTGTATTTTCTTTGCACGGTTATCCATCTTCACGGGGCTATAGCAAGTATGGTTACCCTCAGGCCTACTGGAAGACCGCAAGAAGGTAATCATTGGACTTGTTATTGACGTGGTTGATGTTGATTGCCTTTCATGCCTATTATCCGTATTTGTGGGTTATAGTAAGTATGTCACTTGTTATAAGAATGGTTGATGTCGATTAGCTTCCATTCCTGTTATCCGTCTTTGTGGGTTATAGTAAGTATGGCACTTGCTATAAACGTGGTTGATATCGATTGGTTTTCATACTTGTTATCCGTCTTCACAAGTTATTATAAGTATGGCACTTGCTATAAGCGTGGTTGATCACTGGTTATAGTAAGTATTGCACTTTTTATAGGCGTGGTTGATGTTGATTGTCTTTCACGCTTGTTATCCGTCTTGACTGGTTATAGTAAGTATGACACTTGCTATAAGCATGCTTGATGTCAATTGACTTTCATGCATGTTATCCATCTTCGAGGGTTGTAGTAAGTATGACACTTGCTATAAGCGTGGTTGATGTCGATTGGCTTTCATGCCCTCATCTATGGTTCGTATCCGTCAGATTCTTCGTGTTGGCTTTCATGTCGGTTCTAGGAGACATCCTCATGATGCCAGGACGGGACATCCTTGTTAGGGTAGTATACTTAAAAGCCATCCTTTTAAGCATTTCATTATCTAGGATCCCAGGAATATTAATGAGAATCAATTGATATGGTTTGCATATTCAGTTTCATATTCATTGTATGTATGATGTATGTATGCAATGTCTGTGTATTTCGTCCAGTATTTAACTCGTCGCATGAAGCGGGGAAGATCGGGTCAAAAGTTCTAAAAAATATACAAGTGGGTTCACAATCGCAATTGACCCAGACTATCCATTGGTATGGTTGTAGCACATCGTTATATTAGATGATCTTGGCTAGATCGAACGGATCGAATTTCAGTGTTGGAATTTGATGTTCGAGCTCGATGTGTTAGTACACTTAGAGTGTATGAGCGGGATGAATAGGATGACCAATTTTGTACTAACAATATGAATTGATCTACATCCTATATTATCATGGATTGCACGTACTCTTAATCCCGACGTGATTGATGGAATCATGTTCGGAAGATGTTCAGTACTTTGAGTCAGCAATGGATGAGATTTCTATAGAGAGATCAATACGACCGGTGGGTTGGGTACTGTCGTTATTTGATCGATGGTTGATAATCAACTGACGGAAACCATGACCTACTTAGGTTGAGGAGTTCCCCCCTCGTGTGATTTTCTTATGAGTTTGACTAAGCCAAATCTGGCACAAGGATTGTATGATCTGGCATACTCAATAAGTTAAGTGGTGTAGGTGCGAGAAAAAGAGGATTTTCGAACCCAATTATCAGTAACTTAATTCGATTATCGGGAATCCATATCTTAAACGTGGGGAGACTACAATGTATTTGATAATTAGAAACTCGAGACACAAATTGAGATAGAGCTGGAAGTTCAGTTAGTACCTTTAATGGAACAGTCCTGGTTCGTGCGAGAATGGATCTAACTCGGGGCTTGAGTTAGGGATATCTGGTTTTCTCATACGGTTAGCCCAAGTCCTATACATCCTCGTGATCCCTCATGTAGCTCTATTATACGCACAGGTTTTTTTGGTGGGTTTCAGTTATTATTTAATTTAATTCGATCATCGGATTTATCACTGGGACGTTCGAGATATTAATTTGAAGGTTCTAGGGCCGTTTTGGTTTTTGGCACACCTAGGGATTTATTCCTAGGTGGCCAGCCTTAGAGGGGATATACACACAATTAATTATGTTAAGATATATATTCGTATATCTTGAAAATAATTAATGGGAAGGTGATATATATTAGGAGAGATTTTATAAAAATATTGATTTTCTCTCTCTCTCTCTCTCTCTCTCTCTCTCTCTCTCTCTCTCTCTCTCTCCTATCTCTCTATGGCTGACCATTATGTGGCTTATTTAATTAATTATATTGTCTATTATTTTGTGTATTTTATGGAGAATTAATATATGTATATTTTT